>BJCO01820296.1:4018-17182 GCA_018326465.1 Flaveria floridana | reverse complement strand
TTTGTATGTTTAGTATGAATGTGTAAAAGACTAGAAAGTAGAAGGTACTAATGTGTAAATAGTTAGTTCTACTAACACTATAAATAGGTGTTCAGTGTGTATTGAAGCATCACTTGAAAATAAAATTCCTCTTGCATTTTGTTAGTTAATTCAGTTAGTATCAGAAATAGAGCTTCGCTTTCTGAATCCACCCCTGTGGATCAAATCCAGAAAACTCAGGCAGCTTGACCTTCTTAACTGCCCATGGAAGAGACAGAGAAGAATCGTTGTTATCGGGAGGTGTGGATTTCGATCGAGAATTCGAATAGAGAACATCGTCTCTCGAAACCCCTGAACCGGAAGAACCTTCAACAACCTTCTTATCCTGTTTCGCCATCCATGCTAAAACCACCTTCCGAGATTCGCTAGACTCCCCCTTTTCAACCTCTAAGGATTGTAACGAGCTGCGAATATCAGCTACATCAGACTGTAACTGCTTAATTTGAGCATCTTGGGCATCCAATCGGGAATTCGTTCAAGTTTCCATGAAGAACAGAAAGCAGCAGCAGCAGCAGAAGCAGAAGAAGAAGAAGAATCCGGCGGCAGGTATCCGGCAGGTCGGACCAATGATAGGGATTGAAATCAAAAAGGGTAAAATTGACAGTAATTGAGGATGACAATGGAATAATCAAATAGAAACATGGATTGTATTGCAAAAATAGATGATGATAACAAAATGAAGAAGATGATGATAACAAACTCAGTCACCGCCACAAAAGTGGTCCAGGGCTATGCCCTTCTCAATGCTATTGCAAAAGAGCCAACAAACCTACTAATTCTCTTCTCCCTCACTAAGGGTTTACTAATACCTATTTATATAAAATATAAGTTGCACTAAACACCCTCCTAGAATAGACAATTGACATTTAAACTATAAAGTAGAATATTATTCCTATCACAACCAGCCCAACCCGGCCCATTTTTGTATACCTGTGTCCTCTTCCCTGATCTTGATCGACGGTGATGTGAATCTTCAGCAGGGCCACTAGCTTTCAGTGTACGTTGTAACAGCAATAGCAATGTTGAAGCATTGGATAACCAATAGGCTAAAATATCACTGTTGTCTTGTGCCTTTATTCCAAAAAAAGCAGCTTAGTTTAGAATACTAGAGTATACTGGTGCGATCATTAAAATTAGATGCTCATAATTTGTACCTCAATAGCTCGGCCTATAGCTTGGGTTATACAATCAAAAATGCTGGTTTTCTCGACTTCAAACGACCGCCATTTCCTTAAACATTTGTATATAATGCAAGCGGCAACTGGTCTGCCTCTAGAAAACCCTAGGTGTTGTGCAATACATCGAGTGAGCAAATCTTGATATTCAGGTTTCTCATCAAGTGGTTTCTTTAATCTCTCATCTGAATCCGAGGCATCTCTTGAGCGTGGTGAAGAGCTATGAATATCCTAATACAAATTTACAATGGCATAAATGAGTAATAATTTATTAACTTACCAATAAAACTCACTGAACAAAAATAAAAAAGAACAAAAAAAGGGAAACATGAATTCAATTTTCATGATTACCTTAAAAGACCTTGAGTGGACTTCCTCGAACTTGTTCTTTTGAAGCTTTGATAAACCAGGCTGGCGAAGTACTTGATTTTGTGATTCAATGTCGGCCAGCTTGTCTTCTAGCCTAATTATCATAAAAAGAATTAGTCAACTGTCAGAATTACAGTTGACTAATTACAACTGAGAAAAACCATTCATGAAGATATCATAACCAAACAGTGTTTATAATCATATTATTTCACTAGCATAACTGGTTTATGAGACGACTGACAAGGTCACCTATTTTGATCATGCTATCTATCCTTTTTGTAAGATTAAATATCTCCTTAACTACTTAAGTATACATTCTAGATTATACCAACAGGAGAACTAGGTTTGAACCTATGTTTTATATAAGATTCTTGTTCTATTGCAGTAAATTAAATCAATATTAGAACTGGCCTTATATTCCTTATCCGTTAAAATTGGTTTATCTGAAGTCTTAAGTCTAATTAGAAAATGTAAATCAGTTTGCAGCAATGATACCTATCCAAAGATTCCTGAAGTTGAAACACTCTTCTTTCAGTTTCTTCCAATTTCAGCCGTTTATTTTCACTTGATTCCAGAGCTTCACTGAACTTCTTTTCAGATTCATCTGCCCGTTGTCTTTCCCATTCAGATAAAACCTGCACGTAAATAAGTACATGAGGAAGACTATTTTGTATGCAGTGGCAATGATACACAAACATGTATTTCCTATATATGTGTATGTGAGTGAGAAAGAGAGAGGAGAGTGAGTAAAGAAAGGATAACAATTCTTGATACCCTTGCATCAGTCTAAAAAAGCTACAAGATATTAAACTTCTTCGATAACAACAGCGATGGCACATATAGGTTGGGTGACCAATCAAAACAGTTTCAGGTTGAAACTTTTAGTTTTAGTGCTGGTCAAAAGAGGTGAAGCAGGTTGGGTTCACCCACCTAAACATTTTATGTCCCTTTTTTGTTGGTAGTGCATGCATTAAATGTGGTTACAAAACTATGTTACTCTGTGTTACAGTAACATTCTGAACACTTTAAACAATTCAGAATGCTGAAAGCATCAGAACACACTTATGGTGACTTCAAAATTTTCGCCTTGGCAAAAAAATTTAATTGATCCATCTGACCCTTTAGTATAAGCTACAACCCAAACCAAACGGATCATTAGCGAACAGGTTGAAATTTTGAAATTACCACCTCTAGTCACCAACCATACCTTCAAGTTTTTAACTTCTGTAGTTAAACTAGCAATCTTTTCTATATCCTCCACACGGACTGGAATTTCTTTGACTATTGATGCTTCTGCAATTGCTTTCTGTGAAGACTCACGTTCCTTGATAAGTAAAGCATTTGTTTCATCTAATTTACTCTGTGTCTCTCGCAGGGAGGTCTGCAATTTCTGAATTTCCTGATCTTTTACTTCTTTTGCATCTTCAATTGCTTTCTGTAGAGACTCGCTTTCCTTGAGAAGCAAGGCATTTGTTTCCGAAACTTTACTCTGCATGGTTTCCAGGGAGCTCCGTAACTTCTGAATTTCAAGATCTTTTGTTTTATTTGCTTCTTCAACTGCTTTCTGAGCAGAAAGACGTTCCTTGCTAAGCAAGTCATTTGTTTCATTGACTTTATTCTGCAATTTGAGGATTTCCTGATCTTTTGCTTCTTTGACCTCTTCGATTTCTTTCTGTGCAGAATCACGTTCCTTGGAAAGCACTTTGTTTGTTTCATCATACTTATTCTGCATGACTTGCAAGGAATCCTGCAATTTCAATATTTCCTGATTTTTTGCTACTTTTGCTTCTTCAATTGTTTTTTTAGCAGAATCACTTTCCTTGAGAAACAATTCATTTGTTTTATCAACTTTATTCTGCAAGGCTTGCAGAGAATTCTGCAATTTCAGAATTTCCTGATCTTTCGATTCTTTTAATTTTACAATTTCTTTATCTGCAGATTCATGTTCCTTAACAAGCAAGGTGTTTAGTTCATCAACTTTTTTTTTCAATTTCTGAATTTCCTGGTCTTTTGATTCTTTTAAATCTTCCATCGCTTTCTCTGCAGATTCCTGTTCCTTGACACGTAAGTTATTTGTCTCATCAATATTACTCTGCATGGCTTTCAAAGAATCCCGCAATTCCAGAATCTGATGATCTTTTTCTTCTATTTCTTTCTGTGCAGACTTCTGTTCCTTGACAAGCAAGGCATTTGATTCATCAACTTTCCTCTGCATGGCTTGCAGGGATTTATGAGCTTTCTCAATTTCCTGGTCCTTTGTTTCTTCCAACTCAGACTGCATCACATAGTAATCTAATTTGTCATCAAGTAATATAAGTTTTCAACATCCAATGCATCACAAACACATCCCACACTAAATATTTCGTGTAAAAACACATAACCAACAGATTTTAGTCATAGTAATAGATTAATATTACCCTCAAGCGTTTTTCTAACTCTAAACGCAACACAAGATCTTCCACTTGTTTTTCAAGATTATCCTTTGCTTGTTGGAGTACAGTTGCTTCCCTTGCAGCCTGTAATTGAAATTTTGAAAGAAAAGGAAATCAATAATATGGATATTATTTCATCAACAAGAGACAGTAAAATGGTCAGTAGTCTCTATGCATACTTACAATTAATTAGAAAAATAAAAATTCCCTCACATGAGACACGTTATTAAAAGACATGTGCAAAAATAAATGTTGTTTCATGGTTTCTAACAAAAAAAATCCCCACAATTGGCTGTGATCACTGAGCTATTATTTTATCATGCATAAGAGAGACAAAACAAACCATTTTTAACTTTTGAAGCTCTTTCCTAGCAATTCTTCTTTTCCATCTACATTGTGTTATTACTGCTGCCCGTATCATTTTCTTATAGTACGAATAATCTCTATGACCACGCCAACAGGCCTACAGTCAAAAACTTGTATTAGAATCAAGCATAAAGGTTTAGAATCATGAGTAATACGTAGAGGTGGCAATTTCAACACATTTACTTATTAAACTGGTCAAATATGCCTCTTTAAGTTATGTTTTATCTCTAGCAGATTAAACATATAAATCAAAATAGCTTAAAATGAAATCAGTCAAATGGGCCAAATGGGTTGAAAGTCACCCAAAGAGTATTTTACTATTTTTCATTGTATAAAACCTCCCAAATCACTTCTTTAATTTTATTACTGACAAAATATAATTTGGTTAATCAAATCTGACACACTATTTATTTTATAGAAAAATTAAATTTCAGGACATACTTCATCTTGGGTCAACACAACCTTGACCCAACCAGTCAATGAACCTGCTCAAGATATATTTTTTGGGAATTATACCTCCTAACTCATTTCAAAAATAAGTTCATTATCAAAATAATATCATTGTTAATCACATTTGACATAATAAATAGTTGTTAAAAAGTTAAATATTGTAGAAAAGGATTTCGCTCAAAAAAACCTAACCCCTACCTGTTACCCAAGCTGTTCAAAAAGTAATTTTAGTGCATAAAACCTCTTAAATCATTTATTCAAAAGAATAGGTTACTAACAAAATGAATTAAAGTTAATCATACATGACACGCTGATTATTTATCAAACAATCAAATTTTTGGACAGAAAGTGACTTGGGTCAACAAAACCTGACCAAACCCATTACCCAACATGTCATCCTGCCCATTTTGCCACCTCTAGCAATATGCAAAGAGAAGGTTCTGACTTGTAAAAGAACTGCAGCCTTGTTTTGTTGTCTGGTTCGGAATTTTTTACCAGCAACCATCGAACGAAGACGAGCCTGGAAGACTACTACTGACAGCTTGAGTTTGTTATATATTTTCCTTGACAAGTGTCGCCTATAATTTGTTTGTATTTTTAATGAAGCAGCATTTCTTCGCATGTGTTGGTACAACTTACAAGCAAGCTTTCCTAGTGAACATGACAACACAAATAGAGTTACCGATCGAAGTCAAGGTTTACAGATCGGACCGATCAGCAAACCGGTCGTCTTACCGGTCCACTGGTCAGATTGGTCGAAACGGTCGACCCGAATGATGTCATAAATAAAAAAAATAAATTTATTTATAAATAATTAATGTAAAAAAATATGAAAATACTACATGTTTGCGTGGATTTGTAATTTCAATAAAATATGAATACTTACATAACTTAAATATAGAATATGGAAGACTAAATTAATCAAAATATATGATTTTAATGAAAAAAGATAACAAACTAACAAAAATTAAAATTCAGTCACCTGTTCAGGTTCACCGGTCCAACCGGCTTAAATTGAAACGGTTCAAATAAGGACAACCGGACCAGCTCCCGGCCAGGCCGGTCCAATTTTGAAAGAATTGACCGAAGTGAAATTATATAAAATATAAATGAATAGGATGAACAAATGCAACTTTGAGCAAACATTATTCATTTAGTATGAAGACAGGGAGATGGAATATAATTATAAACGACACCATGTTTTTAAGGAAGAAACAAATATACTTTTCGAAAGTGCACTAAGTAGCAGAAGAAACACACCTTATATTTTGGAATGGAAATTTTGGCTCACTTAGGAATGGTCAGTTTGGGTTGTGTTTTATCTCAAATTGGTCAAATGGGTTAAAAGTAGCTTAAAATCTATCTTTAATGCATATAACCTCCTAAAATCATTTCATTCAAAGATATAGATATATATATACACACACATATAGTATAGTTTTTTAATTATGATTAACACAGTAATTATTTATAAAGAAATTTAAAAAATAACAAAGAGTGTTTGTGGGTCAACCCAATCTCACCTACCATACTGAAAGTGACCTCTTACATCCTGAACCAATTTGATCTGTTACCCAACCGACCAGACCCACCTACCTTGCCAATTATCACCTCTAATGTGTATTGTGTAATAGTGTTAGAGAATTTTGACTCGCTTACTTACAAAATGGGTGGATTTCGGTTGTGTTTTAACTCAAATGGGTTAAAAAAATTAACTTAATGGGAAGGTGTCAAATGGGTTGAAAGTAGCCCAAACTTTATATTTAATGCATAAATCTCCAACATTACTTTACTTAAGGATTTAGATTACTATTTACTATTGTAAATATAATGTATTTTAATCATAGTATTATAATTTATAAAAACTAATATAAAAATAAAGTGTTTGTGGGTCAACCAAACGTAACCTAACCCATACTATAATGAACTCTTTCAACCCAAACTCGTTTTGACTTGCTATCTAGCACACCAACCCATCCATCTCGCCAGCTCTAATGTGTAACAAAGCAAACATTTCGTGTGTATATATCTTCTGTAAAGACAACCTCTGCAGAAAGATTGCCAGACTATAGCAGATTTCCTCAAAGCAAGAAAACGTTTCCTGGCAATGTAGGTTCTTATCTTTCTTTGAACAGTTTTGGCTGTATTGCTAAGTTTTTGTGCTTTTCGTGCATCCAATTCAGCCATCTGACCGGCTCTAAGAAAAACTTTGGTTTTTCCAATCTGTCAATATTGTACAAACACTTTATTTTGTGCATTAAATTGCTACACTGACTGCAAGCTATAAGTTACAACATCAAAAAAAAATATTTCTATACAATGAACACATTATTATATACATGTTACAAAAAGAACAAATATAAAAAGACTAAAGAAAACTTTTGATACCTGAGACCCCTGAAGCCCCACCTTGTCCAGGATCTTTTTACATGCATCTTTTGCATTCAGACTATAGAATTCGATATTAAAATTAGAGCAAAACATCATTTATAATTTTGCTTAAAAGCATTGCATGGAAAAGGTATCAAATTGAACCGAATCGTCCAATAGTAGTCCGGGGGTCCAAGTAGTTAATAAATTAAAAAGTCAGGTTCCTTAATATAAGTTTCTTAATTTCTTGTTCATCAATTTTCTTCAAAATTAACTTAAAAGAATATTTATAAATAGATATTAGAGGGTAGAGATCTACACATGAAGAAAAATCAAGTCCGTCAATTTTGAGAGAGCGTACATCTCGAATAGTAGGAACAATCTTGTGCTTTCCTTTTTTTCTTGTTTCGCTAATACAAAATCAATTTTGGTTCGTATCACAAACATTGGTCATATCTTTATTTTGGATAATGCACTATATAAAGGCTCATTTCATTTGCGATAATCTTGTAGGTTAACCATTTTACGTGCCGAATCAAGTCAGAAAAAAACTACAACATGGTCAAAGTTATCAGCATGACAGCTGAGATGTCATCATTTTGACCAGGTCAGATAGCTATATTTTTCAACACTATTGAAAGTTTAGGCCTTTTATGGGTAGAAACAAAGGGGTTCTAAAATAGAAATCAAACCAATACCTATTCATGCAATAACTTCTTTTTTAACAAGACATAAAAAAGTATTGTACTTACTTTCCTTTATTAACCTCCGGAGCAAGAATGCTAAACCGGTTAACAAAATCAGAAAAACTCTTGCGAGTAGGATAGCCAGCACAGCTTATGCGAATTGCTTCTAAAACCCCCTTTGGAGTAGATAGACTAGAATAAGTTTATTGAAATATAATAAAGATAAGTTATGTCTACCTTTTATTTGCAAAATACTCACCCCACATCGCAATTGTTGCATAATGTTGACATTTTCAAAAATACCAGGCTTAAGAAAATTGTTTGGCTTCACACATCTAATATAGTGTGGTTCTGTGCAATTTAAAGTTTCCATCAACTGCTGAAGTTGTAACTGCGTGCATTGAAAACAAGATCAAATCAAAATAACATATACAGATTTGTTAGTTACAAATGCCATATTTATTTTCCCCGTATTCTTGTCATTTCCAAGAAACAAGTTGGATGTACCATAACTTGTGATTATCATTAATTTGGACACACTTATGACTAGTTTTCTTTGACATTAATTTTTTTATCATACACGTTTGACCAATGAGAGAGCAAACATAACCCAAATCATCCCCTTCAAAAGTAAATAGGTAGAAATTGCCACCTCTAGTTATTACAACCATTACATAAAGGAAATTTTCAAAAGAAAATTACCTTAAAGCAAGATCCAATTGATGAGAATTTAGAAGATTTATTTGAAGATTTAGTTGCCTCATCAGGCAATGGAGGGAAAAGACCAGATACAAAAAAACATTTGGAAGCAGTCAACATATCTTGATGTTCAGGAACAACATAATCTTTGTTTTTGTCTAGAAATTGCTCAGATTGATATTGAACCTGAACAAAAAATTAAAAAAACACAAAGTTGTAACATCTGCAGACATAAGAGGTTTTCTAACGTAAAGAAAACTAAATATAACTATTACAATTACCTCTCCTGCATAATGAGCAATAGTAAAACCAGTGCGAGACAATTTTGGTTTGAAGAATCTTTGGTGAGATCTAAATGTCTGATAAAGCTTGTGTGAGAATGTTTCATGAGTTGACTTTGGAAACATACTGGAAATAGAATAAGTATGTCACAGATGAAACGATGCAAAATGCAGATAAAAAGTATTGTAAAAGAAAATACCAGGCTTCATCAAGTAGAGCAATTATCCCACCAGGTTTCTGCAATCACAATTCAAACCTTAAAATCGATGTTAGTTATCATGTTGCAATGCAATTACCATAAAGTCGGATAGGTTTTATAAAAGCACACAAATATTAACAGTTTAACACTACATGTACAATACCAGATGATGGTTTTATTTACTACAAAGAGCTAAGGGGGTGCTTAGATGTGTGCTTTGTAAGTGATTACGTGATAATAAATAATCATAAAATTTCAGTTCTGACAAAATGAGCAGTAGGAAATAGTGTTTGTATATGATTTTGTTGTTTAGAGTTGTAGTAATCAAATAATCAGACATGTGAATGTTTGGCAATTTCTGATTATTTAAGAATTTTGTTAACTAAATGACCAATACATATTTTTGAAAAATAAAATGGTTAGTGAATAGTAATACAGAAAGAAAAATCTGGGATACTGTTAAAACGATGTTAAATTAGTAATTTCATTTTCCCTTAAAAGTTATGGGTTTTGTGGCTGCTGATATGAAAGTTGTTATCAAAAAAACAAACTGATTTTTGACCTATTCTAATAATCAGATGCAGCAAATGTTTATCGAACATTGAAACCTGATAGTTGCAACCTAATAAGATAATCGGTTCAAAAACACAAATCCAAACACCCTCTGACTTCGACCAATTGACCAAAAGTCAGACCATGAGAGTACCCTCTAGCAAACCACTATAAATAAACATTATATAAAATACCTTTTCAATAAGATCTAGGACATCCTTATTATCTATAAACTCTATGTAACTCCAATCGATTTCTTCTCTGCTATATTCCTCCTGCTCCGTCTTAAACACATGCTGTATACAAGTACAAACGAAAATAATGGGAAAAATAAATTATGTGTTCAGGAAAATTCTCAATGACTGTCAGAAACACCAAAAGTCACACCTGGTTGAAATGTTGCTGCAGCTTTTCATTGGTGTAATTAATACAAAATTGTTCAAAACTGCACCAATACATACATAATTACAAAAATATATCACCACAACCAAGTAGGGGTGGCCATTTCGACTTATGAAGATGTCAATTTAGATTATATTTAACAAATCAAACAGGAAAAATAAGAAAATAGCTTAAAAAGAATTCTCTAATGGGTTGCACGAGTCAAACAGATCAAAAGTCTCCCATAGTGTCTTCATAATACATAAAACCTCCTAAATCATTTATTCAAATTATAGTACTATTGAAATAGTACAATTTGAGACACAAATTAATCATGTATATCAATAATTTTTTTGAATCAAAGTTACCAAGAAATCAATTACACTGATGATTTTCAGGACATAAAACTTACCTGTTGGCTTTAAAGCTTTCAAAACCATAGATGTCAAGGACCCCAATCAAATATGTTGAATCATGATCTTGCCCAATAGACACGTTAATTTTTTCCACCAACCTGCATATATGAATAATCATGCACGGTTAAACTGCTATGTTATCTATTTCTAGTTATCGAGTGTCATATTGTATTTAGGACCTGGAATTGGCAAAAATATATTATCTATTTCTAGTTATCAGGTGTCATATTGTATTTAGAACCCGGTGCAAAAATATACTACTTTTATGACAAGATGTGCCATCTAATAGATGCATACATGTAAATTCATAATATCCATATCCTAAGGATCCACATGATTGATTGCAGATTCAACACAAATATAGAAAGAATTCAGTTTCACTTCAGGAAAAATAGGTTTTCTAACATCTTCTTTGTTTAACTCCATTACAAAACTATATAGATTTGCCATTTGTGCAAGTTTTGATACTAAATGCAAGTGACAACCTCAACCCATTTACTTATAGATGGGTTGATTTAGCGGCTCTAATGAGTGAAAAGTAAAAGAAAAATAACCACCAAGAAAAAAGGTCAAATGGATCGAAAATGACATGGACAAACATGTAATGTACAGTGTACAAAACCTCTAACACTTTACTCAAAGTATTAGATTAATAATGTAGTAATACATTCTAAGTCCTATTAAATATTCATAAACATTATACGAACAATCAAACTAACATACCTAGCAAAAATCTCACTTGTCATAAAAAATTAAAGAACTTGGTAAAAAATATGTTCAAGAGTAAACCCTAGCTACATATTTGAACCATTACTCAAACAGTCCGTGTTACCGTATCTAGTAACAGAATCCTCAAATTACCAGTCAAATAGGCGTGAATATAAGGTCTTAGCCAAACCATCCCTGCTAACAGATGCACCCTCAGGATCAAGACTTCTTTTGATAACTTCTTCAGGAGTAACCATCACACGTTTTAGTAGCGCATCTTCCAATTCTTGAAGATCACACCTAAAAATCATAAAAAGCAATTCAGAAATGTGCACACATATATCTGTGAGAAAAATGGTCTTACGAGGTGGCAATTTCAACCAGTTCAGGTCATCTTCGTCTCTAACGGTCAAACAAGTTATATGATGTTGAACACATGTATTAATGCATAAAACCTTACAAAATAAAATTTATTGCTTTCGCAAAAGAAAAAAAAACTATTGGGACAACCTGACGACCGGACCCAATTCCCCAACCATCCAGACCCATGTCACCCATCCATTTTCCCAGCTATAGAAATGAGAAGGAAGAAAAATATCAAAGCTTTGAACACACAATAGCAACTCTGCTGTCGTTTGAAGATGGAATTTGGATTTGTCATCTTTCAGGACTGATGAATCAACTTCTTTTCCTTTGGAAAATTCAATATTACCAAGATGGAGAACAGAAGCCAGAACTCTGAAAATTGCATCCTGGAACAAGTGAGCATGTTATTGCAGTTATGTCACACATTAATTATCATCAAACAAATTAATATGAAGATACTATAACCTGTTCCTTTTCATTCATTCCAACAACACCCATGGCTCTCCTAGTAGCAAGATAATCATGAGAATCGCTTACACCATCAAGCTCAAAGCATTTTGATTGGTTGAGATATCGAAATGATCTAGGATCTCCTAACTTATATTTCTTAATTTCCTGAAAATGTTGAAAAATAGGCAAGATTTCATTAATAGCCAAAGCCTTGGTCATGGAATGTGTGATCCATGTGAATAGAATTAGTAATTTCGACCCATTTACTTATTAAACAGGTCAAATAATGATTTATCGGTCAAATGGGGCAAGGGTCAAATGGATTGAAAGTCACCAAATGTCTTTTTCCAGTGGAACACATTAATTATATGTACTTATTTTAAATGGACAAAAAGGTGTGTATGGGTTAAATGACCCGTTTCAACCCAACCCGTTTTGATCCATTACCCCACCAGCACTTCTTGCCACTTTAAATGTAAAACAACCTCTGGAGGTGCTGCACAGAGAAGATAAAAACAATGATAGTTGCGCTCAGGATCTGAAATTTGGCAAACACGAGATCTCTCAAGAAGGTATGTCCGGATGGCTGCTCCAGATATACGTGTATGTTTATCAAACTGAATCTCAACAAATTTACCAAAACGGCTGCAATCAACAAAACTATAAATGTAATGAATTGCAACAAATGTGTTTAAGTTTCTATTAACTATTACTATATTGTTAACAATGTTGCACCTGGAGTTGTCATTTCTAACAGTTTTTGCATTGCCAAAGGCTTCCAGAACTGGATTTGACTGTATTCATGCATAATGCAAAGAGCATACTTATTTCAACAACCTTTAAGAATTATCTTTTAAACTGGGATATTTCTAGCAGAGATCAATTAAAATGTAACAAGTTACTTTGAAATCTTACTTCAAGAATTTGTTGTTCAACGGTTCGTCCTTCGGTAACTTTACGACCACCCAAAAAGGCAAGATATCGCATAAGCATTTTAGTAGTCTCGGTTTTACCGGCCCCACTTTCACCACTGACCAAAATCGAGTTGCTTTTTTTTTCATTAACCATGGCCCTGATGTGTAAAAAATAAGAATGTTAATCCTTTACATAAACATACTATAGGTGGCAAAATAGAACAGGTCATGCAGGTTGGGTAATGGTGTGAAATGGGTCAGATCAAAATGTAACTTTATGCGTGGACCTATCAAGCAAGATTTGGCCAGC
>BJCO01820223.1:0-11896 GCA_018326465.1 Flaveria floridana | reverse complement strand
ACTTGCCACCACCTACCCCTCCCAGACCCTGCTCTCGAGTGGGATATACTGGGTTTGTTTGTTTGTTTGTTTGTTTGTTTGTTTATGTTGCACCAGATTAGCAGTGATGAACATAGCAACTGAGTTATCTATGTGAATTGGTGTTTGAAGAAAATTTTAACCATAACCAAGTAATTGGTTTTATAACCATAATACTTGAGAGCAACCAGCTAAAGCAGCTATGTGCACAGCCTCGGCTGTGGTTACTGATACATTTGTTTGCTTTTTGTACTGCCATGAAACAAGCCTTGGTCCTATGAATTGACATCCACCAGTTGTGGATTTTCTGTTGCTATTGCATTCTCCAAAGTCACTATCTATATATGAGTAGAGGTTAAATTATCCTTCTTTAGGATACCAAAGTCCAAGGGCTGGCTTCCCTTTAAGGTATCTGAAAATCCTCCTGATTGCATTCAAATATGATTCTTTTGGATCTGATTGGTACCTAGCATAAACACACATAACAAATATTATATCAGGTCTACTGGTAGTTAAGTACATTAAAGATGCTATCATTGATTTATATAATCTTTGATAAACTGACTTCCATATAGGATCGTGTACAATCTTATCTATCATTGATGCTGGTGTTTTGCATGAAGAAGTATCAACAAGGTTGTACTTCTTCAAGATTTTGTGTACATACTTCTCCTAATTGATGAATATACCATCTGGTTTCTGATGAACTTGTAAACCAAGAAAGAATGTTAGTTCTCCCATGGAACTCATCTGAAAATTAGATTTCATCAAACTTTCAAAGCTTTCATAAAATCTCTTATTTGTTGATCCAAAAATAACATCATCCACATAGATTTGGATAACCAGGAGACTTGATGGTCATGCTTAAGGAAGAGAGTCTAATCAATTGTTTCCCTTTTGTATCCATGCTTGAGTAAGAAAGCAGATAATGTTTCATACCACTTTCTTGGTGCACGACGAAGACAATACAAAGCTTTGTCAAGCTTGTATACCCTTTGTGGGTAATCAGGATCTTCAAAGCCTGGTGGTTAGGTAACATAGACTTCTTCATTAAAAAGACACATTTTACATCCATTTGATAAACTGTGAACTTCTTATATGAAACATAGGCTAAGAAGACTCTAATTGCTTCAATCCTTGCAACCGGTACAAAGACTTCATCATAGTCTATCCATTCTTCTTGAGTATAGCCTTGGGCTATCAGCCTTGCTTTGTTTCTTACTATGATACCTCTATCATCAAGTGTGTTCTTGAAAAGACACCTTGTGCCAATAGGATATTGGCTTTCTAGAAGATCAACAAGATTCCAAACTTTTTGCTTTCTGAATTTTTGAAGCTCTTCTTGCATAGCTTCAATCTAGTTGTAGTCTTTTAATGCAGCAGTGATGTTGGGAGGAACCACTGGTAAAAGAAAACAAGAGAAAAGACAAATTTGGCAGTCCTTCCTTGGCTTCTTGTGGTTCTTTCATTAAGAACACCAATGATGTTGTCTATTGGATGATTCTTATGAATTCTAGATGTTGGTATTGCTGCAACTGAAATGGATCCATCTGAGATGGAGAATCAATAAAGTAGTCAAATTCTTCATCATTATGATCTTTTATAGCTGAAAGATAACCATCTTCATGCTCTTATGTATCAACAGATATAGGAAAACTTTCATAGGAGGTACAGGAACATCTACATATATTGTTTGAGTATCTGCTGATGTGTTGTTCTTTGAAGATAATGAAGCACCTCTGGAAGTAAATGGAATATTTGCTGATGTTAAAGGAACATCTGCTGATGCAAAGTGTTCATTCCTCCGAATGCAGTAATAACTTCTGCGGATGTAGAGTTAACTCCTACTGATGCTTTGTTCATCTCTTTGGAAATTGAAATATCACTTCCAACAGTCTGTTTATTTCTTGTTTGAGATGAAGGGCCAGGATCAGCAACACTTGAAGTGTGAGATTGTGTTCTTGGAGGATCAGTAGTCAATTGGACTTCACTTATGTTTGGAGGTACATAAGGATAGCATGTATCCGTAAAACCTACAACATTCAAATAACCAGTGTTAAATGAATTTGTTAATGCATTTATATCAAATGACCATGATGATCCTTTAACAGATGTTAGAAATAAGGATTCATCAAAAGATACATTAGGTGTTTCTTCCATAATGTGTTGATGTGGAATGTAAATTCTATATGATTTAGATGATGATGAATAACCAACAAAGAGACCGTCATAGGATTTTTCAGAAAAATTTCCTAATTGATCTTTTGTGTTTAAAATAGACACATGACACCCAAAAGCTCTAAGATATCCTATAAAAAGTTTTCCTTTAAATAAAAGTTCATATGGTGTTTTGTTATGTTCTTTGACAACTAATGTCTTGTTTTGAACATTGCATGTTGTGTTCACTGCTTCTGCCCAAAAAGTGATGGGAGATATGAATTAGCTAGAATTGTTTTTGATGCTTCAATGAGAGTTCTGCTTCTTCTTTTAGCAACTCCATTTTATTATGGAGTTCTTGGTGCACTGAATTGTCTTGTTATGCCCTTTGTTCCTGTAAAGGAATCTAAAACATGATTAACAAATTCAGACCCATTATCACTTCTCAAAATTTTAATTTTCAAGTCAAGTTGATTTTCAATCTTAGTGATAAACTCCATTAATGTTTTTGATGTTTCACTTTTCTATTTTAAGAAAACAACTCGTGAATCTAGTGAAATCATCAACAATCACCAAACAATATTGCCTCTTTCCAATGCTTATCATATTAGCTAGACCAAAAAGATCCATGTGAAGCATTCTGAGTGGTGTTGTATTTGTGTTAATTGTTTTGGATTTATAAGACACTCTATATTATTTTCCTTTATAACATGATGAACAATGATTAAAACAATAAAATTCTTTTTGTGGTAGGCCAATGACTGTGTCATTTTTGACTAGCTTGTTCATGTTCTTCATGTTGGAATGAGCCATCCTTCTATTCCACAGTTGAGATTCATCTTCTAAAGACTTAGAAATCAGGCAGGTTTCCTTGCTTGTTATTGATGTGTTATTCATATCCAAAACATATGTGTTTCGTTTTCTTGATGCTTTAAGAAGGATCAGTCTGCTAAAACTAAAAACCTAGCTTGATCACAAATTTGAGAAACACTAAGTAAATTGCATTGAAAATTTTCACAATAATTTAATATCTCAAACTTGAGTACACCATTAGTTACCATTCTTTCACCAACAATTTTACCTCTTTTCTTATCCCCACCAAATGCCATATATGAAGCATTTTTATGTTTGAAATCATAAAGTAGAGAACAGTAGCATGTCATATGTCTAGAACACCCACTGTCAGCATACCACTTGTTGTTAGTCCTCTAAGGATGTTCCTACACATGTAATGAAATCAATTAGAATGTGGAACCCAAGCCTTAATGATCTTGGCCTGACCACTTATGTCTAAAATTCTTACCCCCTTATGAATGAGTCTTGATGATTCAGGTTTGATTTTAGACTCAGTTGATTCATTATGTTTTGTTTGTGGTGAGGATGGTTCTGTTGAAGATGGCCTTGAATCACTTTGTTCTTGTTTCATAGTCACTTCTTCTTTCATCTTCTCTTTGTTTTTCTTCTGCTTTGTGCTTGATGATGAACCTTGATTGAAGAAAGTTTCCTCATCCTTTGATTTTTATTATGGTATTGAAGTACCCTTTTTAAAATTGTCAAAGAATGTTTCATCAGCATTCGCTTTTTGCTCTTTCAACTATACCTTCTTATGAGGTGTTTTGAGGTGATGGTGTTGTTTCACTTTCTTCTTCTTAGGTTTATCCTTAGTAAAAGGTTGCTTCTTTGCTTTGGACACCTTTTGCTTATGCTACTGCTTCTTGATCTTTAAATCTTCTTGACTATCACTTTATTATGAGTCTGATTCAATCTTCTCTGATTGTTGCTTCTTTGTGCTCTTTGTTTTGTTCCTGAGTAGAGTGATTATTCTTGTTACAAATAGGACAATGTTTGTTAAAATAACAATTAGTAGTCATGTGATTGTTCATGTTTCAAATGGAACAATAACTGCTGAAGTAGCATTCATTAGTGTTGTGATTATGCATATAACACCACTTGCAGTATTTTTCCTCTGCTTCACCTTCAGACTCAATCACTTTCTTTTTCTTTGTTTGATTTTATGCCTTCAACTCCTTTTCAAATTTGGCAAATGATGAATCCTTGCCACTCCAAGACATAATGTCAAAGGGTTCTTGTTTAGCAGCAGATGATTTCTATTGCTTAGGATTCATAGCTTTTTGTTGCTTGGCTTTCTTGTTGATAATTGTTAATGTAGCTGATTTCTGAATCCGTAGATCTTTTACGGATGTTGATAGATCAACATGTTTCTTTTTCCGTGGAAGTTCTGCTGATGGTGTTTTCTTTGCCTTTTCTACGGATGTAATTTTTACTTCTTCCATAGATTTGGCATTGACAACATCAGCTGTTGTTGATGGAGAGTTTTGTTGTTTGTTGAGCTCATGAAGTCCTTTATTCAGCCGAGCTATCCTCTTGTAAATTGTCTTCAGCATAAGCTTGATTTCTTCAAGAACTTTGGGCATAATAGATTCAAATAAAACATTCTTTTCCTTACCCAAACCATCAATATTTTGCTTATTATGTTCATCAGAATCACCCAAGTCATCACACTCATCAAAGTCAAATTCTGAGTCATTTTGTTTTAAAACTTTTGATTCAGAAGACTCAGTTTCACTCACCTCAGTATCATTACCATTTACCAATTGATAAATTTTAGTTTTTTGTCAATTTTGGTGCTTGGCACAAAATGGTTTGATAAACTATTGGTCATAGACTCAGGTAAAGGGATATAGTTATCATTCAGTGAGGGTGTAGCAACATTAAATCCCAACCCATACCTGTTCTTAGATTTAATGTGAGAATTTTACAATTTCTCATATTGTTAAGATGATAACTGAAACTTTTGAAGTTTCACTTTAGTTGATGCATGATCAGACATAGATTTTGTTAAAGGGGTGGTCAGATGCTCAACTTGGGCTTTTAAGTTGTAATTTTTAGAAACAAGTTTGTCTAAATCCTTTTGAAAGGATGTGATATTAATCTGATATAATTTATCTCTCTCACATGAGATTCATTCAAAACCATTATTTCTTTTACTTTATTAGTCAATTGTTGAGCATGGACTCTATATCTCTTAGCCTCTTCAACACAAGTTGATGAACATAATCTATCCCTTACCTCTCTAAACATAGGTCGGACTTTGTTCTCCATGTTGGCCATTAAAGCTTGATTTTCTTCTAACACCTCCTTCTCATACATGCTCTAATCACATGTTCCATCTTGTAGAATGATTAACCCAGTTTCCTTGGTTTTGCTTGGACCTGCTGATAAACTTGTGGCTGGTAGGGATGAGTTTGTAAATTGAGGCTGTTTGAAGGTTCTTTGACTTGCTGATTGTTGGTGAGACTGATGTTGTTGATTTTTTCTCATATCAGTTGTTGATTGTTGATTACATTCCTTTGAGAAATGACCATACAAATTACATTTTTAGCATCTCACCTTAGACTTATCAACACCAATCTTAGTTGTTCTTCCTACAGTTGCCAATCCTTTGTTTCTTATCAGATAAATTTTGGTTTTGCAAGCAATCATGGCCATTTGCCATTGCAGATCGGTCTCTTCAACTTCATCTAGATGTAGTTCCTCAAGATCTTGCGGGCAAATGTATGCAGGTGTCAATGTACTGCCCCAGATAAGCTTGAAAGCTTAAACTAAATGCTGCAAAAGCTGCCTTCTGTTCTTCTGAGTCCAGAACCACAGTAATTGGTTTTGTTTGATTGTTGTTTTTGTTTGAGGAGGATGCCTTTGATGATGCAACAGGTGGGCTTTTTCCCTCATCATGTCTTCCTCTTTCTTTTCTTGCTGAATTGCTTTGAGAGTTGGATCTGGATGGCCTTGAAGAATAAAAACCAACTTCTTCTTCATCATCACTCAAAACATAAGAGCTTCCATCATCATGATTGGAGATAAAAGCACTTCCAACACCCTTAGTTTCTTTGAACTGTTAAGGAGCAATAGGTGCTTTTGTACTCTTGTTTCTTGTTTTCTCATCTAGTTCATGTGCTTCTACCTTAGCTACCAAAGTATCTAGTCCAATGGCTTTGAGATCTAAGGTATTCTTAAACATGGATACTATTTGAGTCCAACTTTTAGGTAAAATATGGAGCATCTTCTTGTTTAGCTCTTCATTGGTGTATTTCAACTCCAATATGTTCATCTCAGTCACCAACTGCATGCATCTATGTAGTTGTTGAGGAACATATTCACTCTCAATATGATGGAAAGTTTCATATTGTGAGCGAAGTGTATCCTTCCTAATGCTTTTGATCTCATCACTCCCTTCGCAAAGTGTGTGAAGAATCTTCCACAAGGAGTTTGATGTTTCGTAATTTTCACACCTGATTAAGAGATCTTCAGTTAGAGCCACAGTAAGCATACTAGATGCTCTAATGTCAACTTTGACCTTCTTTGCATCCTCAGGTGACAGATCCTTTAGACTTGTGGGTTGATTCTTGTCCTTGTAATCAGGTTCAAGAGTTGGTGGAATATAAGGACCTTCAGTAATGGACACCCATAAGCCAGAATCAGTGTAATTCACATGATTCCTAAACCTGATTTTCCATGTTTTGAAATCATCTTTGTTTTCCAACTTCGGAGGTTAGTAAGCTGATCCAACAAGTGAATTACTCATCTTATTTCATTTTATAATTATTAACTAAAACAGAAATTCAGTTGTAAATGATCTAATTAATGACAAACTCTTAATTATTAGTTAATTAAGTCGTTAAAGTCAAAACTAGTCGATCCTCTTAATAAGTTCTTAACCGATATGGAATTGAGGATGCTTGATGATTGATTTTATTCAAATTTGTTTGAACAACCGTTGATTATTGATCAGTGACATGAATATACGAATCAAAATGATTTTGATATATATTGATGTTAACCGAGTAATTGAATAGTTTCGTCAAACGATAAATCAGGGTTTGATGATTTTAAATTGATTACACCAAATTGTTGAGTAAAATTCTTTAGTTAGCTATCGATTAGCTTAACTTAACTTGTTTGTTGATTAATTTGATAACACTCTTGAATCTGAGTTGTGAACTCTCAAGTCGTTATGAACACCCTTAAAGCAATATTACTTAGAATCAATAGATCTAATCAGAAATCTGATAGATCTAACGATATAAACAACCGATTAAACAAATCTAACACTGATAGCTCAATTGATCTAAATCAATGAGCACACGGCTCTGATACCACCTGTGAATCCAAGGATCGAACAGGGAATTATCAGGTAAGATTGTACGAATAGTGATCGTGGAATTATCACTACTCGTTGTTTAATTGATTGATGATGATATAACAATCGTAATATGAATCAATGAAGAACAATTCTATTAAATGTAAAACAGATGAATGTAATAAATGAACAAACACATTTGATTCAAAAGTTTTCTATTAATACTGATTAACGATTACAATTGAATGAATAATGATTGAATGATTGCTATAATTGATTGTTAGGGTTCTAATGATGATGATTTGGTGTATATCGTTATGGTTGCTGTTAGGGTTGCTATGGTTTGTTGTTAGGTTATAATTTGTAGCAATCCGTAGCAGTCAGTGCATAAAAGTGTGCACCTATGCCTCTTATTTATAGGATCAGGATTTTACTGTTA
Source organism: Flaveria floridana (assembly GCA_018326465.1). Lineage (NCBI taxonomy): Eukaryota > Viridiplantae > Streptophyta > Magnoliopsida > Asterales > Asteraceae > Flaveria > Flaveria floridana. Next base: position 4,124 of record BJCO01820223.1, on the reverse strand, counting down.
GGGTAACAGTAACTTTCTTATCATGGTAAGAAAGTTACTCAGAGAATGTCTTGATGTGACGTTCTCTGACTAAAGTGAAGTCGTCTGTAGAAGTTGACTCTATAACATCACTTTAGTGTTTAACTTGTTGACTTGATTTACTTGATGTACAATCAAGTGTTTTGGTCTTCCGTAGGAATTGAGTCTTCCGTAGGACTTTATTCTTCCGTAGTGTAACAACCGACCCTGAGGTCAACATTCTAAACTTTGACCTCCAACAATTAATACTACTATTATTAATATCAGTAATATTATTATTAACACTACTTGATTATTTATCCATGATTATCATTATGTGTTTAATTTTTCCTAGATGATACTTTAGGTCTTGCCTTAGGACAAAATAATTTAACGTTCTGAAATTATGATTGAACACATCAAAATGTTAGAATCAATTGAGAACAATTAATTTTGTGTACACACACATAATTCATGAATTAATTCAATACATACACATTAAAAACTTATAAATACTTAACTAGAAACTATCACCTAAAATACTACACTACACAACAAAATTACACTACTTATATTAATTTACAAAAATATTATAAAAACAAAACCCATCACCACCATCCACGACCGCCCCCCTCACCACCTAATCACCCTCCTTCTTTCCCACTACTTATACTACCATTCAAACTACTTGCAAACATCCACCTTTCACCTCACTTTCATTTTTTCTCCACCTCCAAACTCTTTCTTTCTCTCTAACTCTCGGCCCTCTGTTGGAACACACGCACATTCCACATAAATTTTAGCCTTCAACCGTGAAGAACACCAAGAAAACATCATCATCCAAGCTAAAACTAAGCAAGAAAGTACCATTTAAGGGACTTTTATACATGATTCTTGCAAGAGCAAAGTGCTTCAGCCGTTGTTCGAATTTCATCACTGATTTTAGCCTCCTCAAACTCTCAAACTCATGGTTCATTCAAAGGGTAAGCTTTAACACACCCGAATGTTGTTTCTTGTGTTTTACTTTAATAAACAACCAAACCTCCTACTTTCTTGTTTCTAGCAGAATCTTGCAACTTAGAACTTGTTCTTGATAAGCTCTCAACATCACATGAGGTATACATCATGCTAAGTTGGTTAATCATTTGTTAGAACACAAATTAACACCTAGAAAACCCTCTTTTTACATGAAATAACACCATTTATGTACATGTTTGAAAACCCACCCAACCAAGTTACAAAACCTGCTCGATAACAGCTTATGAACACCTTAATAATCTGATTTGAAAGCAACAAAGGTGATTAGGTGATGTTTGGGTATGATTTATAGAGTCTACACAAGTGTAAATGGTGTAAATCATCAAATAAATGTAACATATATGTCATACATGGTAGATCCAAGACTGATGATGTACTTTTTAGTAGTTTTGGGTTATTTAAAAAGTTCTAAGATGATAACATGGCTGTATGTGCAAAAGAAGGGACTAGGAAAATAAAGGGGACTTGTTTTGAAACCCGAGAAAGGTGAAAATCACTCAAAAATAGAAAAATAAAGGAAATTGCCATATTAAAAAGAATTACAGGCTTTAATATAAAAATAATAGGCAAAATGGTCAGATTTGATGGTGTTTGGGCTAAGCTCATGAGTAAATGGAAGGTAAACATTAAAAACGGGACTTAACCAGGTAAATTTTAAATAACATCTTAAAGATGGTAAAAGAGACATGAAATCCACAAATAAAAAAATATTTCAGTAAGTTAGAGACATTTAGTCAAGAAATATGTGAAAACTTGAATTAAAAACGTATTCGGATGTTTGATTCCGGATACAAAAGCGTTTTAACAGTAAATCATAAAAATGAAGTTTTTAGTTAAAAGAGCCCAAAAGCCTATTTTTGATATCTTATTAAGCTCATTATAAGTCATTAAATAATATTTAGAGGTCAATTGGATGAAAACAGAAGAATTTAAAACAAATTGTTAAAATCTTCGATTTGACCGTAACCGGTAACTTATATTTTGTATTTTAAAACTCTCAAGAAAAAATCTAGACATAATAAGTTTAAATGAGTCTAAAACTAATATAAAGACCCCTAAGAACTAATAAGGACCATATTTGAGTCAAGAAATGGAAAGTATGCACCCTTGGGGTAAGAATTGCAATATTTGAAACTTGAGTGACCAAAGTGTAAATTCTAAAAATATAACTAAAATTCAGTAACTTTATGGCCAGAAACTAATATTAAACTTAATTTTATGTAAGCACATTATTAAGAATTATAAAAGCTTGCCATTCACATGCAAAAACCCTAACTTTTCTAAAAAGGAAACTTTTGAAGCAAAACCCTAACAAATCAAAGCTAGTTAAACTTTTAACCTTATCACACACCTAGTTACACCCAACATGACCTTAGAACACATAGCTTATTACTTGGATCTTGATGCTAGGATGCTAGGATTGAATCATTTCTGTACATGAAGATCCGCTGCTTGAAACCTAAGGTGAGTTCTAGTGTTTCCCTTTTTACTATTGATTTGGGATGAAACATGTTTTGTTTGAACTAAAATTACTATCGTGCTATTGTATGATACTTGTTTGTTATGGACATTTTCTGAACTTGCTTTTAAATTTATCATAATCATTAATTCTTGTGTGAACCGCTTATCCTATATAGATAGATCTACTTGGGGAACCCCCACACACAGTGTCTTCCGGACAGGAAGGGTACCCCACTGAGATCTTGAGGGATCGTTTATGCCATGTAATAGGTTTTTATAAGATACCATGGTGAACCATCCAGCGGGTATGCTATACTGTTTGAGGCTCCGTTATCCTTAGGGTTAACCGGTTTAAACACAACTTTAGAAGAGGCTAACCGGGACTGAGTGCAGGGTTGATTGTGACCCCACAACAAAGATGCTTTGATTTTAAAATTTAACTTATGGACTTTGAAGAGTAATTTTCTTTTTAAACTTTAAACACTTGAATTAACTAACTTTTTAGTTGACACAAAATCTTTTTGAGCATGTTTCAGGTAATCCCTAATGGAAGTGGCTTGATTGGACAACCGGACTTGGATGACCTAGGATTATGACTGCCCCTGGCATTACTTGAATTGAAAACACTTTGAACAATTTGAATTATAGTTGAATAAACACTTTGGATTATGTAATGAATTTGTACTTTGTATGATGGGCTAGACTGTTACAGCCTAGTTTGACTTTAAATATGTAATGCCATGTTATTTCTCTCTTTGTGTGCTCTTGTGATAGTTTGTTTTTGCTGCCATGAATGTTGCTAGTCTATGACGTCCTACCCTCCTTAGGCCTGGGGTGTGATAGATTAGTATCAGAGCCACGGGTTGTAGAGAAGTCGGGGATACCCTAGTAGACCCTAGGCTACAACCCTGATACCTTAGGACTGTCCTTGCTTTGGTGAGTGTTGGAGTAAGCGGGTTGGATAAATTGATGATTACACTTGATCAACGTAATCATGAATTTATCCGACGCGTAAATTCCAGCGCAAAACTCGAAGTGTGAATTTTAGGGTAGATGACTTAAGGAATTTTCTTAACACGGTCAAAAGCTAAATTTTAATTAAAACTCGAAGTGTGAATTTTAGGGTAGATGACTTAAGGATACTACTGCTTGTTGATACTATTGCTTATTAATACTATTGCTTATTGATACTACTGCTTATTGATACTACTTCCATCACTACTATTACTAGTACTATTACTATTATTGTCATGAGCTATAAGAAACAAAATTACTCATGATAATTTTTACAGGATAACAAGATCATGGCTGATAAGGGAAAGGCACCTGCACACCCGACTGACGAGACTGCTCCCGTTGGGAACCTCAGGAAGGCAAAGCCCCAGATAGAGTATGAGGCATACTTATGAAGATGTGGACATCCGGGCTGGATATCTGTGACATCTGATGACACCGAGCCATCAGAAGACTCATCGTCGACATCCCCAGTCAGAAGCCGAACGCGCTCCAACTCGTCGCATGTTGCCGTGCCTACCCGTTCACCTATTCCACCTATTAGGGATAGGGGTGCACGTGTTATCACTCTCCCTCGTAAGAGTGCCAAACCAGGACCTTCAGTTTCCTTTAGA
>BJCO01820210.1:3769-17372 GCA_018326465.1 Flaveria floridana | reverse complement strand
AGATGTCCCAACTCCAGGAGCAAAACGTCATATCTTCTAAGAAGATTGAGGAGTTGGAGGAGGCCAAGAAGACCATTATGCTCAAACTGAAGGGCACTAAGGATGAGCCTCTGAAGATAAGAGGGGGAGATGGAGATGATGGTGATGATGAAGATAATGATGATGAGGAAGATGACAGTGATGAAGATGATGATGATAGTGGAGATGATCAAGCAAGGGAGGAGCAAAATGATGATGATGATGATGATGAAGATTCAGCTACAAATGCTGCTGATCCGGGTCTGGAACAACGAGCAAAAAGAAGACAAGACCATGGATCTACATCAGCTCCTCCATCATCACCTACAGCTGAAGCTCATGAGCAGATTCAAGGCAAAAGTACAGATTAGACGTTTTATTATTAAACTTTTGTACTTGAATCATCTTTTGATGTTTATGTAATTAATGTAAATATTTATTATTTAATGTTTGATTATCTTGATTACATGCTAATGATTGTTTTGCTTCATGTCTAAATCAAGCATATCTAGCATTTCAGCAAGATGAGCACGATGTTGCTCCCCTCCAATAGATCAAGTCTCAACTCACAATGATTCTTGATCTGCAGGGGATCGTCAGAAGGGCTGTGAGTTAAACTCCTGATGAAGGAGAAATAATTCACAACCTAACTGACGAGCAACTTGCTGAGATGTTTCGACTTAATCCAAATGAGATTGTGAAGGATGCTCCAACGTTTGATAATGCTAGTGATGACGAGCTTAACGATGTTGAAGAGATAGAGATTGAAGACATCATCGATTAGCACTATCCGGAATACGCTGACCGAGAAGGAAATGTGTTTCTAGATCTGGTTAACACTCTCGGCGGTGATGTTTTGGAGAAACTAAGTGAGAAAGAAAAGGGAGCTGAAGCAACGCAAAGTACCTACACCTCGGACGCTGATGTCGATATCAGAAAGGCTGAATGGGAAGCTTGCTTTGTTGAGATCCGAGCCCAACGCGCTACATCAACGCAAAGTACCTACACCAAGCTCTACAAAGTTAAGAAGAACATGAAGGTGTCAGGGAAGATTATTGCATGCGCTCATTTTGAGGATCTTGAAGTTTATCCTATAAAGAGGGAGAGGGGAATCGAGTACTTCAGATTCCCTCATGATCTGAAGACTCTCCCCGGGTTCAAGCTCAACCAGCTGGCACGCCTGAAGTTGCTCTATGCTGATCCGAAGAAAATGTCAGGCTGGTTTGAGGCTGCCCTGAAAAGGGAATACATGACAAGATAGGTAAACTTCAAACCTCAGCAGGCTACAAGGTTCCTCTGAAGGTATGAAGTGAGTCCCATCACCGGTCTACCAAAGATAGTCCTTAAGTGGCGCCCTCCGCGCACGATGTCCAGAATTCCTTTGAGGAAGATACCACAGGACTTTACCCCACATTTTAAGTGGTGGTACTATGACTGGTGCTCTGGAGAGCCCGTCATTGTTTTGGACAGGGAAGGAATGGTGGACACAATAAGGGTGTTCGATCCAATGTGGCTTATCAACTTTTCAGCTTCAGATATTTATACTCTATACAAGTGGCCACTATTTTTTGATACCCAGGATATAGTGCAAGCACTACAGTTTCAGCATGTCATACGTCTATGCTTCGCACTAAATATCCATCCTGGGGTTTCGAAAGAGGAACGAGCTAAGAGATTCAAAGATTTTAAGAAGGAAGTCAAAGAGGCCGTCATTGTTTTGGACAGGGAAGGAACGGTGGACACAATAAGGGTGTTCAACCCAATGTGGCTTATCAACTTGTCAACTTTAGATTTTTATACCCTATACAAGTGGCCACTATTTTTTAATACCCAGGATATAGTGCAAGCACTACAGTTTCAGCATGTCATACGTCTATGCTTCGCACTCAATATCCATGCTGGGGTTTCGAAAGAGGAACGAGCTAAGTGATTCGAGGATTTTAAGAACGAAGTCAAAGATTAGATAGAACTTGGTCCAAGGGGGGGTTTGTTGGTACACATGTCCCTAGTTCCAGTTCTAGTGAGCTAAAATGTAATAGGCTTTCATTTTGTAATGCATATGTAATGTTTGAATCAATGTAATGAAAAACTCTTCTGTGAATGTTTATTGTTTATTGAATTTTATATCTATTAATATGATTTATTGTTACTCACTTATATGAACATGTTATATAGGTTTACAGTTGTTAGACATAGTTTTGGTTTCATTAAAGGTTCAGAATATGTTTAACTAAGTATCCTGATTCAGTCGCACGACTGGACCATGCGAATGGGCCAATCGCACGACTGAACTAGGTGATTGAGTCAATCGCACGATTGAGTCATAAGACTGACTCAGTTGTGCAAATGAATCAATCGTATGACTCAGTCGCACGACTGAGCCATTAGCTTGGCTCAGTCGTACGAATGAAAGCTGTAACCTATAAATACCACTTAATTTGTGGAAAAAAGAAAACACTTCGATAATTCACAACCCTAGTCGTCCATGTTCATCAAGAACGTCCCTTCCAAGTTCATAGAACATTTCTGATCATTCCTACTCTATTCTTAACGTATTCTAATCGTTAGGTTTGATCTGATTAACGTTCTCCCTGATTGGATCGCCAATCAAATAGAATTCCGCACTATTTGATTTGGTTACACGTTGAATCAGTTAGTACTCAGTCCGTACACGGTCCTAACACCTTTGTTATTGGGTTTGTTTTGTAACGTTATAATATCAATTTGAACTCGAATTTTCAGTTTATAAACCATGTTATAAAGTTTATTTCTGCTGCGTTTTCACAATGTTTAAATGGTTAAACTATGTTTCATGTTCTATCAAACCCAACAGAAGCAACGGTTTGAGATTCATCTAAATAGAGTGGACACCAACTTATGGAGCACTATTGAGACTGGCTACACTATGCCAGTTGGAGTTGATGTTGTTCCACTGACTCTAAGTGGTATTTATAGGTTTAAGTCTACATTGGTACGACTGAGCCGTGCGTATGGCTCAGTCGTGCAACTGAGTCATACGATCCATTCATATGTATGACTGACCCACACGATTGATTCATTCGTACGACTGACCCAGTCTGATGAGTCAATCATGCGTTTGGCTCAATCTTATGGTTCAGTCATGCGACTGGCCCATTAGCATGGTACAGTCGTGCGATTGGATCATAAGACTTGGATAAACACATTTCTAAACCCTTGACGATACAGAACTATGTCTAACAACTTTAAACCCATATAACATGTTCATACAACCATGTAATAAACAATAATATAAATAGACATGACAATCAATAACCAACAATCATTCAATAAAGAGTTTTCATTACATATGTCCAAACATTACATTGAAGTAACAAAATGAAAGTCATTTAAATTTAAGCATACTAGAACTAGAACTAGGGACATATGTACCAACAAACTCCCCCTTGGACCTAGTTCTATCTATTCTTGGACTTTCTTGGTAAACTCTTCGTTTATCTTAACTCGTTCTTCTCTTGGTGATCGGGTGGACAAAGTGACACTTAGCCTCTTTTAACATTTGATAAAACATTTTGAGCATTCGATCATCTTAAACATTACCATTTTAACTTAAAGACCCATTTCATCACCTCAGACGTGATCCACTTATCCACCCGATCACCTCAGACGTGATCCATTTATCCACCCAATCACCTCAGATGTGATCTTTTTACCTTTTCAGAAACAAGTGATTCAAGATTTACGTTAAGTTCATTTTGTGACATTCACAGAGATGAATCTTGTAGCACAGTCCGACAGTTACACAATATACATAAAACTTGAAAACTAGAAAACTAAACTAAGTAGCAATATAGACATGTTTTTATGATTTTGTTAGGGTAGGGTTTAAAACACTTTAACAATCGTTTTAAAATGATTCTTCCCCTAAGCAGAACAGCCTATTAGGATTAACGTCATTTATAAGACAGATTCATATGGAATCAGACATGCATAAACGCAATTAATTGAAACTTTTGTAGATATATTGAAATGCAAACAAACATATTTACATATCACAGTTTCTCATTCATCTAAGACTGCTAAGCACTAACTGGAAATCATGCTTGATCTGTTATGTAACACACATTGATTTTGAACATCAGGCAGTGCAGCCACAACGATTGTCAGTATATTTTTCCACTTAAATCCATACACAGATTTTTGACACTCATCAGTGATTAATTAGGTGAATTAGATCAACAAGTATTTGTGTGTCCCACAGGTATATGGTAATCAATCTTCCTCAGGAGATTTTTGAGCTGTCCAGGAAATAAGAAGATTTTGGTTCTAAGAGCTTTCAAAGAGATGCTAAGGCTCAGGTCAGTGACATCGCACAGTAGAGAGGCGCAAACAATAGTGAGTTCTTAGAACGGATAGGTTATGCCAGGCCTCAGGTCAGTGCCATCACACAGCAGAGAGGCGCAAGACCTATCTTCTTCTTAGAGCAGTATAATATAATATACATTTCAGTAGTGACTTTTGTCATCTTTTGCTCTGTTTTTTATTTCTTTGCACACATTTGTTGCATTTAATTGCTCCTCATCCCTTATTGGAAATTGATTGATTGTGCAGACCAGGGATACTATAGGAACCCACACCTTGTTGAATAGTTTAATTTTAAGTTGAATCACCAATGATGTCTACTAGTCTATTATGTTGAATCTACCGACAAATCATATAATGAACTCACACCTCCCTAGATCGACTTTCTCCGTGTAATTACAGTAACAACCAAGCGTAATATAATTTTCCCAATTTGTTAGACTTAGAATTCTCTGACTAACAATTTTCAGTGATTTAATTTAAACAAAAATTGCAAAAAGTGAAAATCTTTTTGGTGTTCTAAGTAACCCGAGTCCTGTGTACCATCACTTTCCATAGTGTTGAATCACATTCTTAAATTTGTTGTTTTTGCCTTTATAGCTTATCTACCCTCCCCCCTTTTTTAAGTAAATAAATAATGAAAACTAAACTAATCTCCCCCTAAAATTCTAAAACCAAAAATATTTTTGTGTTTTTGGATTTTTAAGACAGGAAATTAATATAAGTGGTTTGAATGAGGCAAAAAAGTTGCATACAATGCTGAGAAGAAGGCCTATGCTTTGCTGACACAGTCCATCCCAAAGGACATTTTCCGTCAGTTCTCAGAACACAAGCTGTGCAAGAAGTTGTGGAAGGCTTTAGAAAAACGTTATGAAGGAAATGCTGCGCTTAAGTCTCTAAAGGCTAAAGCTTTGAAGAAGGAGTTTGGTAACTTCTCATTAATTGGAAATGAGAGTCTAGACAACATTATCGATCACTTCTATCATTTGATGAGTGAACTGCACCTTCATGGGGTTAAAACGTCTATGGAAGATCAAGTGTCGAGTATGGCTGATGGTTTACCTGATAAGTGGGATTCATTTGTTTCCACTCTGAGACATAATCAAGTTCTGGAAACATTGGATATTAATGACTTCATTCTGAAACTGTGAGAAGAAGAGGTTCGACAGAGGTACAAGTCCAAAAAGGGTACCTACACATAGAATCCGTCTCTCTACAATGTGACTCCTACTACCGCTGTGTCTTCAAGTGCACCTTTGCAGACAGCTTTCATGTCTAACACATGTGCAAGCATCCCAAGTACATATTCAAGTTGTGATTCAGGTGGATCATCAAGTGTCCAATTAAGTGCTCCAGAAGCTCATTCGACGAAGTTGAAAATAGAGAACTTGAGCAACGTAACTGTTGAAGTCACCAAAGAGCATATAGACTTACTTGCTGCAGTGGTTCAATCATATGATGGGTTAGTTGCAGAAAAGATCAGAAATTGCCATCTAGCAGATAAAGATTACGAGCAGGTTGATGAAACAGAGCTTGAACGGATGGATATTATGTGGGCTCTCGCTAGTAGTGTGCGTAGAGTAAAGAAATTTATTAAGAAGACGGGAAAGAACCTGGTGGCTACAAAGGATACTAATTTGGATTTGACAAGTCAAAAGTCACCTGTTTCAACTGCGGTGAAAAAGGCCATTTCAAGAGAGAGTGTGTCAAACCTAAAAAGAAAGGAAATGGCAACCTGTTTTCTTCAATCAATAGGCAGGATATGGACAAAAAGTTAGCTTCAACCAGCCATGACTCCAAAGCCATGGTAGCACAGGGTGATGAAGGACAAGACTGGTCCTTCTGTTTCTTATCTGATGGTGAAGCTAACATTGCATTGCTTGATGATCTGAATAACGACTCAGCGAGTGAGGGGAAAAACTCGGCTGAGTTAGATACCGCTGATGTGAATGAAACTATGGTTGTTGTTGATCACCTAGTGGAGGATGAACTGAAATCAGGATCTGCTACACACCAAGAACCTCAGGCTGCTTTCATGGTTGGCACCTCTACATCTGCACAGGTAGAATCAAAAGAAGCTTTCTTTGATAAACATGCTTGTGTTGATTGTAATAAATTTAGAGAAAGCATAGATTTAAAATTAGCTATGTTTTTAGATCATAATGACAATTTGGTAAAAGACTTAAAATTGTGCACTGAGGCTACTCGGGTGTTAAAACAAAATAAGAGTAGTTATAAAGAGAAAATTGAAGTTTTGAGAAAACAACTAAGGGAAACCGAAGTTGTAGCACTTAATCAAGAAAATGATATAATGTTTTACAGAAAGTCAATTGAGGAAACTAAAAAGGAAAGAGCTGTTTTACAAGTTAAAAATGAGTCCTTAAAGCAAAGAATACATAGTTTAGCTAGTTCCTCTCACATCTTGCAAAACTTGGTTAAAGAAAGAAACAATGGGGAAGGGCCGGGTTATAAAGTTGTGCCCCCACCACATGAGATCCTTCTAAACACCAAACAAAGACATGTTAACAATAATCCCATCATGGACCATATGGTGAGTACTCCTCTGATTAGTGATCCGGACACTGAAGTTAAACCCGTACCTTCGGTTGCTGATCAGAAGGCTTTAACATCGGGCACAAAGAATAAAATCATCATTGATGACAGGGTGGAAGAGGATGATAATGTACCTCTTGGGTTGGGTTCACAATCTGTTATCACACAACCAAAGCCTTCAAAACCTACTCAGTCTAAGCCGGTTAAACAAGATGTCAATCATTTTAAAAGACAAAGTAATCTTAACGTTAAACAAATCAAATTTGTCAAAGAAGGTAGAAAATAAAAGGTTGAAATCAAAAAGCCCATGCCTGAAGTGTACTCCCCACCCCACAAGAGATCTGCTAGTCCTGTTGAGAGGAGATCATGTTATACTTATGGACAAAGAGGCCACATTTCTTCACACTGTCCTCGCTATCAGACACCTGGGCTTAAAGTTGAACTAGATCAGGAAGTTAAACCGTTTTCTTTAAAACAGAGGTCTAAAACTCCTGTTAGGTCTAAAACTCTTGCTAGATCTAAAATTCCTGCTAGATCTAAAACACCTGCTAGGTCTTACACCCCTCCCCAACACCACAGACAACACAGATAAGCCACTGGCAAGTCTGTGATGCCTGAGGTAATACCAGCTTTTGATAATAGACCTAAACTTCAAATTGTCAATCAGTCATCTGTTTACCACAAAAAAGCCTTACACAAGGATGGTTTGTGGAAAGCTAAAACATCTGATGTGTCTGATAGTGGTGATAAGCAGAAGAATGAGGTTTCTACAACTCCAAATGGATAGTGGGTAGAGTTTGTGATATGCGTTGCCACTGGGAAACCCAAGCCAGTAAAGGCTTGGGTCCCCTCCTTAATTAATTATTTTCTTTTATGTGCAGGTTGTCCGCTATAGTGCTTCTACCAACACATGGATTGTAGATAGCGGAGCATCCAGGCACATGACGTGAAATCAGTCTCTCCTTTACCACGTCAAACAAATTAAAGGGGGACATGTTTCGCTCGCTGGAAATAAAGGAGGCTACATTACCGCGTAAGGAGAAGTAGGTAACAGAAAGGTAAAGTTTGATAAAGTAAATTATGTTTAGCAGTTAGAAAACAATTTACTTTCAGTTTCTCAGATATGTGACAAGGGCTTCAAAGTAATGTTTGACAATAGGAAGTGTTACATTCTGAAGAAGGAGATGGATATTCCTGAGGAGCAGGTATTAATGTCAGCATCTAGGTACAACGATTTGTACGTCTTGGACATGTCCAATGCTTCTACTACCGAGTCCACTGCTCAGTGCTTTTTGTCAAAAGTAACGGAGAAGGAGTCCATATTTTGGCACAGGAGAATGGGACACATAAATCCCAAGAAGATGAATCATCTGATTCACAACAACCTAGTTAAGGGAGTTACTGTCAAGAACTTCAAACTTCTAGATTTTTGTGTCTCGTGCAAGAAGGGAAAGTAGACCAGGAAGTCTCACAAGTCTAAGCACGTTAACTCTATCGAGATGCCCATGAAGCTTCTACATATGGATCTTTTCTGTCCTGTCAGCACGAAGAGTATCGTAGGAGACTGGTACTGCTTTGTGGTCACCGATGACTACTCACGTTTCTCCTTGGTGATGTTTCTGAAACCTAAGTCAGAAACATTTGAATCGTTTAAGGTGCTCGTCACAACACTGGAGTCTCTTTACAATCTGAAGGTCAGGAAGGTTCGTTCAGACAATAGAACTGAATTCAAGAATTAGTGGATGGATGCAATCTGTAAAGAAAAGGAAATTATTCATCAGTTCTCCTCTGCATACATGCCATAGATGAATGGAGTTGCTGAATGCAAGAATAGGAGCTTGATCGAGAATGCAAGGACTATGTTGGCAGATTCAAAACTGTCAGTACAGTTCTGGAATGAAGCAGTTGCCAATGCGTGCTAAACGATTAATCGCGTGTTAGTAGTCAAGCGGCATGGGAAGACTTGCTATGAGTTACTTCTGAAGCGCAAACCGAACCTGGAGTATCTGGAACCATTCGGAGCTCCATGCATGTTACTGAAGAAAACTCCAGAGGGCAAGTTCAGCGAGAAAGCAGATAAGGGGATCTTTCTCGGATACAACATACCATATAAATGAGTTTATAACAACTCGACAGGTCAGGTAGAAGTGTGGTGCAACGTAGATGTGTAAAGATACACCATCCCCCCTGCTGGAAAAGGTCCGTCATCATTCTTCGATTACGACGGCCTTTTCAAATCATTCAATCTTCCTCTGACATGCTCAGATGACAAGATTGCTGCTCAGATGATGTTCGACGTCTTAAATACACCGAATCTGGATATTGCACCAGCCAGTGGTGCTTCAGGCTCTTTAGCAGCTGCTCGGGACAAGAGTAATGATTCATCAGACGATGAAGAAGTAGTTGAGACAAGAAATGAGCATAACATTAATCAAAATGGAAGCTCAACAGATACTGGGAATGCATAAGGAAATCCGGATACTGAACCTACCATCACAAATCTGGATACTGAAGTTGTCGTTCCTACGACACCTGTAACTAGGATTAGTATGAATCAACCCTCGGAGACTATCATTGGGGATCTACACTCCGGTGTGCAGACGAGAAATCAGCTATACTCTGCTGATTATGTTGTGATTATGGAAAAGGGCTACGTGAATAATAGGGCTTTCAAATGTCTTGTTTCTCAAGTCGAGCCCAAACACGTAAGTGATGCCCTAAAGGATGAGGCTTGGGTCAACGCTATGCAGGAAGAGCTGCTACAGTTCAAGAAGCTTGGAGTGTGGATACTCGTTGACAGGCCCAAAGGAGTTAAAGTGATAGGCACCAAATGGGTGTTACGCTGCAAGAAGGACTACCAAGGTGTCGTAATCAGAAGCAAGGCAAGATTAGTCGTTCGAGGATTCAGACAAGTCGAGGGAGTCGATTATAATGAAGTGTTTGTACCTGTGTCTAAAATGGAAGCAATCTGTATCTTCCTAGACTATGTATCTTATATGAAGATCAAAGTGTATCAACTAGACGTTAAAAGTGCATTCCTTCATAGGGAAATCTGTGAAGAAGTTTACGTCTGTCAACCCGAAGGATTTGAGGATCCTTACCATCGGGACAGAGTCTACAAGCTAGACAAGGCTCTGTACGGGCTAAACCAAGCTCCTCGAGCTTGGTATGAGAAGCTCTCCACCCACCTGTTAAAGCAGGGTTTTCGCCGGGGTGTGATTGACTGCATGTTGTTTATAAAAGAGAAAGATGGAGATTTACTAATGGTGCACATTTATGTGGATGACATAATCTTCGGTTCTCGAAACGAAGAATTATGTAAAGAATTCCACTCTGTGATGAAGGAAGAATTTGAAATGAGTGCAATGGGAGAGATGAAGTTCTTCCTAGGTTAAAAGGTGGATCAGACACATACCGGCATTTTTCTGCATCAGACTAAGTATGTTGGTGACATTCTATGTTGATTTGATATGGAAAATGTCACTGTTGTCGGTAACCCTCTTGCCACAAACCATGATGTGGCACCAGATAATAATGGGGATTTAGTGGATGCCACTATGTATCGTGGGATGATAGGATCTCTCATGTATCTCACTGCCTCGCGTCCAGATATCATGTACGCCATATGTCTATGCTCCAGATATCAAGCCAAACCAAAAGTAAATCATCTCATAGGGGTGAAACGGATTTTTCATTATCTGAAGGGTACTCCAACACCGGGGTTGTGCTATCCTCATGATGATGATTTTGAGCTAACTGCGTATATTGATTCAGACTATGATGGTTGCAAGATAAACTTCAAGTCAACATAAGCAGGGTGTCAGTTTTTTGGAAGGCGTTTAGTCACCTGGCAATGCAAGAAGCAGACATATGTTGCCTTGTCAACATGTGAAGCTGAATACGTTGCTGGTGCAAGTTGCTGCTCTCAGATCATTTGGATTCAACAGCAAATGCAGGACTACGGTTTGCAATTTTCTAATACCCCTAGTTTTGTTAATAATTCTGCTGCCATAGCTGTAACTAAAAATCCTGTTCAACACCCTAAAACAAAGAACATCGGCATAAAGTATCATT
Source organism: Flaveria floridana (assembly GCA_018326465.1). Taxonomy (NCBI): domain Eukaryota; kingdom Viridiplantae; phylum Streptophyta; class Magnoliopsida; order Asterales; family Asteraceae; genus Flaveria; species Flaveria floridana. The sequence goes on along the minus strand of BJCO01820210.1, from coordinate 6,386 downwards.
TCATATGTGATTGCTATGAAAAACAATTAATTGATGTGGTTAAAATAAACACGGACTTTAAACGCGCTGACCTTTACACTAAGCCGTTTGATAAACCCAGATTTTTCTATCTATTAGAGGTCAACGGCGTAAAAAAGAAAAGTGACGTCATACCCGAAGCTACAAATGCTTAGTCCGACACTTGTTTAGTTTCTTTTTCTTTTTAATTTCATTTTCATTTATTTTTTTGGTTACTTTTCTTGTGTTACAAAAATCCAAAAACACAAAAAGATTTTCTATTTTAAAATTTTAGGGGGAGATTAGTTTAGTTTTAGTATTTATTTACTTAAAATATATATATATATAAAATAAAAAAGGGGGGAGGGCAGATAAGCTATAAAGGCAAAAACAACAAATTTAAGAATGTGATTCAACACTATGGAAAGTGATGGTACATAGGCGTTGGGTTACTTGGAACACCAAAAAGATTTTCACTTTTTGCAATTTTAGTTAAATTAAATCACAGAAAATTGTTAGTCAGAGAATTCTAAGTCTAACAATTTGACAAAATGATAGTACGCTTGGTTGTTACTGTAATTATATGGAGAAAGTTGATATGATAGTACGCTTGGTTGTTACTGTAATTACACGGAGAAAGTCGATCTAGGGAGGTGCTAGTTCATTATACGATTTGTCGGTAGATTCAACACAATAGACTAGTAGACATCATTGGTGATTCAACTTAAAATTAAACCATTCAACAAGGTGTGGGTTCTCATAGTATCCCTGGTCTGCACAATCAATCAATTTCTAATAAAGGGTGAGGAGCAATTAAATGTCATAAATGATGCAATGACCTGAAAAACAGAGCAAAAAATGACAAAAGTCACTACTGAAATATATATTATATTATACTGCTCTAAGAAGAAGATAGGTCTTGCGTCTCTCTGTTGTGCGATGGCACTGACCTGAGGCCTGGCATAACCTATCCGTTCTAAGAATTCACTGTTGTTTGTGCCTCCCTTCTGTGCGATGGCACTGACCTGAGGCTTAGCATCTCTTTGAAAGATCTTAGAACCAAAATCTTCTTATTTCCCGGACAGCTCAAAAATCTCCTAAGGAAGATTGATTACCATATACCTGTGGGACACACAAATACTTGTTGATCTAATTCACCTAATTAATCACTGATGTGTGTCAAAAATCTATGTATGGATTTAAGTGCACAAATATACTGACAATCATTGTGGCTGCACTGCCTGATGTTCAAAATCAATGTGTGTTACATAACAGATCAAGCATGATTTCCAGTTAACGCTTAGTAGTCTTAGATGAATGAGAAACTGTGATATGTAAATATGTTTGTTTCCATTTCAATATATCTACAAAAGTTTCAAGTAAGTGCGTTTATGCCTGTCTGATTCCATATGAATCTGTCTTAGAAATAACGTTAATCCTAATAGGCTGTTCTGCTTAGGGGAAGAATCATTTTAAAATGATTGTTAAAGTGTTTTAAACCCTACCCTAACAAAATCACAAAAACATGTTTATTTTTGCTACTTAGTTTAGTTTTCTAGTTTTCATGTTTTATGTATAGTGTGTAAGTGTCAAACTGTGCTACAAGATTCATCTCTGTGAATGTCACAAAATGAACTTAACGTAAATCTTGAATCACTTGTTTCTGAAAAGGTAAAAAGATCACGTCTGAGGTAATTGGGTGGATAAATAGATCACATCTGAGGTGATCAGGTGGATAAATGGATCACGTCTGAGGTGATCAAAGGTGTCTTTAAGTTAAAATGGTCATGTCTGAGATGATCGAATGCTCAAAATGTTTTATCAACTTTTAAAAGAGGCTAAGTGTCACATTGTCATAAAGTCAAAATTCATAAGTATGAGCCATTTGCATGACTAGACCATGAGTATGGACCAGTTGTACGATTGGACCATAAGTATGAACATAATCGCACGATTAGAGGTGACCGACTGTGACAGTCACACGAATGACCCTCAATCTCACGATTAAAGGTGACCGAATGGGCAAGTCACACGACTGACCCTCAGTCACACAAATCAATCATGCGACTAGGTTCAATCGCACGACTAGAGGAAATCCTAGTATAAATAGAGGGGGAGTCGGTCGCAGTTGCTCATTCACTCCAATCGCCCTTCTCAAACGCACGACCTAAACACACTCTGCCAAAATTTTGTTTGATCACTCTAGACCATTGTTTGACATATTCTGACGATCTGTTTTGATACTACTGGCAATGCACAACGATGTTCGACCTCAAAGATCAGAAAAAACGCGTACAACTGATCGAAATAAAGACCTCGCTCGAACTTAAACTTAGTTTAACAAATATACCACTAAAACTAAGTATGTTGATCAAATAAAAGTTATTAGGGGTTTAGTCGGTCATATGCAAACCTAATGAGCCAAACCTCAATGTCTAATATCATGTTTTGCTCAAAATTTGAATTTGAATGGACAAACCTTTTGTCATGTGTGAAGTCACTGGATCGATGAACATCCGAGCACGTTCTTGACGGAAGGATAAATAACAGCAATAACCAAAAGTCAATCAATAACACGAACAATAATCGAATGATTTTATTGATAAAACATAATGATTTT
>BJCO01820204.1:0-14461 GCA_018326465.1 Flaveria floridana | reverse complement strand
CCCTAGATACGTGGGGCCGTTTGAGATTGTCAAACGGGTTGGCCCGGTGGCTTATCAACTGAACTTACCTAACGAACTCAGTGGAATACACAATGTGTTTCACGTGTCAAACCTAAGGAAGTGTCTTGCTGATGAATCACTTGTTGTTCCATTAGAAGAACTGGAAATCGATGAACAACTTCGTTTCATTGAAGAACCAGTGGAGATCATGGATCAGGAGGTCAAAACCCTAAAGCGCAGCAAGATTCCCATTGTCCGCGTTAGATGGAACTCTAAACGTGGACGGGAATTTACCTGGGAACGCGAGGATCAGATGAAGAAGAAGTATCCACAACTATTCAACGATCAGACTTCCACTTCTTAAGGTATTATTTTAAGATACCTTTCCTTTTAATTTCGGGACGAAAGCAAAACCTTATGTTTCTGTGTTTTGGAATTATTCCAGAAATTCCAGAAACCCTATCACAGGTAAACTTCTGAACACTTTTCTGTTGTCGCAGTTAAATATGGTGCACTGTGTTAGGCTGGTGTTTTAATTTTCAGAACGAAAATTCATTCAACAAGGGGATGATGTGACAACTTGATTTTTTAGGTCATACATCGTTAACTTATTGTTCCTTTAATTGATTTCTGCTATTTGATTATTTTCTATTACATTCATTTAATCTCATAACTTTGAATAAAAATAATAAATCTTTGGAGTTAGTTGAACCTACCTTAGGTTAATGAAACTTAATCTCAACTAACTATCAAAGTATCAACTTAAAATAGACAATCCACCTTAATAAAGGGACTAAAATTGTAAATCCACCAAACTCTTCCTAAATAAATGTACCCAACCCCCCGTAACCGACCCATTCCACTTTCTCGTTTGTTTCTTTTGTGATTTCGCAACCCTAGTACCACTGCAGTTCCTCATTCGAAAACCTCCGGTGATCGCCAACTTTTTTTTTGCACAATACGTGAACTTCTCCGACGACAACCGTCATCACTCGGGTGCTTTCGGTGTTCTTCAAGTTTCCTCGTTCTCCCGTGTACGATTCGGTACGGGTACGTTCCATGATTCATTTTGGTATGTTACAGTTTCGTTTTCGACGATCTCTTTACCGTTTCGGCCTCGTTGGTGTTATGTTGTAGTTGTTCTCGGTGTGGGTGTGCTCGGCAAAGGGTATGTGAGTGTGTGCTTAGTTCATAATGTATATGTATGTATGTATGTATGTGTGGGTTGCAGTAAGGTGTGTGTAAATATATGTATGTATAGCTTTGGCCAAATGCGTGGTTGACTTGGGGTTATGTGTGCATGTTCAAGAGTGCATGTACAAAGGTGAGTGTAATTGCTTTTTTTTCCTGCAATGTGTGTTGTATAAGCTACACATGGGGGATCTTATAAAAAAAAAGAAAAAAATTGCAGTGAAGTATTAATCAAGAGAAACCCAAATTGTGTTTTTATTTTTTTTCCTTTCTTTTGCTCCATGCATACGTATGTATATATGTTATGTGTGTATTTTGGAGTGTGAACTGTGTGGGTGTGTGTATGCCCATCATGAGTGATTGTTTGGGTTTTAATTGTGGGGGTGCATGTGTTTTGGGGGTGGTATATATGCATGAAAGCATATAAATATATATATATACCGAGTGCATGAATCCATACGTATATTACTTATACACAATAATTGAGTTTTATATAATTAAGAGAATTAGTGTTTGAATGTGTTTGCTTGTAATTGGGAAAAACCAATAACCGACACCGTATCCGAACCGAGAACACGAAACCGTACGACCGTATTATTAGTATTTAATATTAATTAATTATTAAATGTACCTTCAGGTTAATCGGAAACCAAATCTTGTGTGATTTCAACTGCTTATTATTGTGCATTCAAGGTGAGTTTACAGCCCCACTTTTATATTATACACTCTTTTTGAGGGAGAGAAACATGTTGTTTTCATAAACAATATAATACATTTGATTTCGTAATACTGCATATACTTGATACTATGGTGTTATCTACGCCTCTTCGGACCGTTAATATGTTACTAGTGAGGTGATTGTTAGTAGATCTACTGGGTTTGACAAACCCCGCCCGGGCTAGTCGCGCTAACTTGACTGGAGGTCAAATGGGTGAATGGTTAGCCTGTTTTACAGTGTTGTGGTAGGGATTCCACAGCCAGGGCATACATTATTATTATTATTGCTGTCAGCTCGGTCGCGACTTCATACACATAGTGACTTGCTGTAGGCTAGCTACCTACTTATATGCTTTGATCACTAAATCTAGAATTTTATAACTATTGATTACTGTTTTCTGATAAACCTGTGAACTCACTAGTCTTTGTACTGATCTTAGCATGTTTTCTATCAGGTCGTTGATATGGCACGTCTAGGAGCACTGCATCCACTGCATATCATTCTGCTTTCACTTTAAAACTGATTTATGGTCTAATTACGTTTACATTACTTAAATTGGTTTGGGCGCGAGTTGCGCAGTTTTAACACTTGTTTAAATTTTTTCTAATTTCGCTTCCACAATACTTAAACATGTTTGGTTTGTTTAATTATAATTAAGCAACTTATATGTTTTGTAATTATCGAGTCGTTTGGTGTAACTGGTGCTTATCTGAGATCCTGGTCAAGTCACACGCCTAACGGTAAAACCCCGTTCGTGGAAATTGAGGGTGTGACAATTGTTATGATATAAGTATGCTTAGCACATACCCGTAACTTCAGCATAATTATATAAACCTATAGGTAGGTGCAATGTCTGAACATAGAGATGATCAAGGATCTAAACATGAACAAGGATCTAGACACGAACAAGTTAGTAGCAGGACGGCAGAAAGTTCCCATAGGACTCGAACCTCCTCCCACAGTGTTAGATCTCGATCTAGTATGAACCCAATTCTAAATGTTGAAGCTATCCATAACATAGCACTGGAAGTCACAAAGATATTAATGAATGTACAAACTAGTAATGCTGACAAATCAAAAGAGCAACTTGAAGAAAGCTCGGCTGCTTCAACTCCTGTTTACAAAGGGAAAGAATGGAAGGAACCAAATCAAATGAATGTTCATATAAGCATTTCATGTCATGTAAATCTCCGCCCTTTGATGGAAGAAAAGGAGCAATGGAAGCTCAAGACTGGCTGAATCCGATGGAGTCAGTATTGGATGTTTGTGACTGTAACGATAATAACAAAGTACGGTTCATTGTACATATGTTTGAATTTGAATCCATTTACAGGTGAAACATTGTGGTCCGAACCGAGGGTACAGAAAAAGTCAAGGAGATGAACTGGGAGGAATTTTTTCATAAGTTCCTTACTAAATTCTATCCTCCTAGTGAAAGTGAACAACTAGAAGTGGAGTTCTTCAAGTTAAAACTAGGAAACAAGACATACCGAGAGTATGTTACTCGTTTTAATGAAATATCTCGCCTTGTTCCTCATCTAGCAACAACTAAGGAACAACTGATCAATAGGTGTATCTAGGGTTTACCATCCGAAATGAGGGTTTTCATTAAATCCAAATCCCCTAAAATATTTTTAGAAACGGTTGAAGTTAGCACTATCATGGCCACCGAGATGTTACGACGACAAGTTGAATCTCCTGCACCAAAAAGAAAACGGGAAGAAGGAAAAGGGGACACAAGGAATAACAACTTCAAGAAACCTAGAGAAATACCTCAGTGCAAATTTTCTAAGAATAATCATCCGGGGTCGTGTCGTACACAATTATGCACCAATTGCAAAAGGACCGGGCATCTTCTTCAAGAATGCAAGGAGAAGAGAAAATGTTTTGAATGTGGAGATCCAGGAAATTTGAAAAATAATTTCCCAAAACTTCAAAATGACAACAATCTGCAACCACACAAACCTAAAGGGCTTGCATTTGTGTTGACCACGGAGGAAGCCCGTAATACTCCAGATGTGATTACTGGTACGTATCTTGTCAACGATATATATGCATGAGTATTATTTGATTCTGGTGCCAATAAAAGTTTAGTATCAAATACCTTTAGGCACTATTTGAACCAAGAATCATAAAATTTAGATCATACCTTTATAGTAAAAATGGCTGATGGGAGTCAAAAGGAAATCACCAATATTATTAAGAATTGTATCATAAATTTAAATGGTTATCCATTTCCTATTAATGCCTATGAAACTAGGAGAATTTGATGTAGTTATAGGAATGTATTGGTTAGTCCTACATCATGCAGAAATAGTCTGTGATAAAAAGATCATTCGACTCCAATTACCCAAAGGCAAACGGTTAATCATATTAGGAGATCGCGCTGAAAAGACTAAAAATCTCATCATGATAGCACAAGCACAAAAAGATAAAAGAAAAGGATGCATTGAATTTTTGGCCTATTGTGTAAGCACCGCAGAGAATAAAAAGATTGAAGACGTACCGGTAGTATGAGAATAACTTAAGGTATTTCCGGATGAGCTCCCAGGACTTCCACCTGATAGACAAGTGGAGTTTTGTATTGACTTAGTGCCTAGAATAGCACCGATTGCCAAGTCTCTATACAGACTAGCCCCGACAGAAATGCAAGAACTTAAGAAGCAACTAGAAGAACTACTTCAAAAAGGATTTATTCAGCTAAGATCTTCACCTTAGGGAGCACCCATCCTGTTTGTTAAGAAGAAAGATGGGACAATGCGTATGTGCATTGATTATAGAGACTTGAATAAAGTCACTATAAAGAATAAGTACCCCTTACCAAGGATCGATGATCTATTTGATCAATTGCAAGGAGCAAGTTATTTTTCAAAAATAGACTTGCGATCTGGATATCATCAGGTAAAGGTCACGCTAGAAGATGTACCTAAGACTGCTTTAAGGACTAGGTATAATCATTATGAATTTTTGGTAATGCCATTTGGGCTTACCAACGTACCCGCAATATTCATGGACCTTATGAATAGAGTTTGTAAACCGTATCTTGATAAGTTCATGATCGTATTTTTCAACAACAATCTGATCTACTCTAAGAACGAGGCAGATCATGAACAACACCTCAGAGTAATTCTTGAATTTCTTAAGAAAGAAAAACTTTCTACAAAGTTTTCCAAGTGTGAGTTTTGGATAGTGAAGTTCAATTCCTAGGCCACGTAATCAATGAACAAGGGATACAAGTTGATCCTATGAAGGTTAAGGCTATTAAAAAATAGGAAGTGCCGAAGAATCCTACTGAAATCAGAAGATTTCTTGGGTTAGCAGGATAATATAGAAGATTTATTCAAGACTTCTCCAAGATTGCTATGTCATTAACAACGTTAACCCAGAAAGCTTCTAAGTTTATTTGGGGACCTAAACAAGAAGAAGCATTTAATACATTGAAAGAGAAGTTGTGCAGCGCCCCAATATTATCACTTCCTGATGGAATTGAATATTTTGTTGTCTATTGTGACACGTCTTATTATGGTATGGGATGTGCACTCATGCAAAGAGGCAAAGTAATTGCCTACGTATCTCGACAATTGAAGAATCATGAACAAAACTACCCAACCCTTGATTTAGAACTTGGTGTTTGCACTAAAAATTTGAAGACATTATCTCTACGGAACAAGATGTACTATTTATATTGACCACAAAAGTTTGAAACATATATTCGAGCAGAAAGAGCTTAATATGTGTTAAAGACGTTGGATAAAGTTATTAAGTGATTATGACTGTGAGATTTAATACCATCCAGGTAAGGCTAATGTAGTAGCTGAAGCATTAAGTAGAAAGGGGAAGCCCAACCAATAACAATTCATGCATCTAGAGTAGAGGTTAAAACTAGTCTCCTGAAATAGATTAAAAATGTACAATAAGAAGCTTTAAGTAAGAATCAAGTAAAGGAAAGAATGCTTGGGAGACTAAACTTGTTGATAGCCGGAAACGATGATATCCTAAGATTTAACAATAGAATATGGGTTCCTAGTTTTAGAGGACTATAGTATATAATCTTAGATGAAGCCCACAAGTCTAAGTATTCTATCCATCCCGGTAGTGACAAGATGTACAATGTAACACCCAGATATTTTTAAAGACGAGAAAGAAAGAATAAAAAAGCGAATAAAAGAAGGAAACACAATTTAACCCAAGTTTAGGGGCTGGTGCATAAAGTGGGTATGGCCGCCCACACTCCCCTGCACTCTTCTTCTTAACCGGTTTTAGAGAGAGAAAGCATAGAACCTTTCGGGGTTTGAAGAAAAATCAAGAAAAAGGCTGAATTCAAGGTAAGGATTTGAAGTTTTAAGTGTTCTAGTTGGGATTTAGCCTCGGTTATATGCTTATGTGTTTGTGTGTGTGTTCGGGTGTGTATGTTTGGTGGGTTTCTAGGTGTTTGAACTCATTCAATATGGGTTTGAAGGAAGACACACTCAAAGTTGCATAAGGTGAGTTCTAGAACCCCCTTTTTATATGTTTTAACTGATTTTGGGGCTGGAAATACATGTAAGTACGTTTTTGTAAAAATGGGTATGTTATCCGTATGTGTACGTAAGAATATGTATGTGGGTGGGTGTAAGTTTGGGTTTGATTTATGGTTATGTTCATGTTATGATGCTTAGAATGTTAGTAATAAGCTTAGAACATGATGAACTGATGAATTGGGATTGCTTATGATGATTGATAGTATGAGTTGGCTGCCATGCGCCTAAATAGTGGCCCATGCGCCCAACGGTCAAAATTGCTTAAGTGTCCCCCATGCGCCCAAACAATACCCATGCGCCTAGGCACTCATGCGCCTGCATAGTGCCCATGCACCTAGAATTGGCCTAGAAAGAATAAATGTTGGGCCATGCGCCCTAATAGTGCCCATGCGCCCAGAACCTTCCCATGCGCCTAAGTGTTCCCATGCGCCTAGAAGGCCATGCGCCTGCATAGTGCCCATGCGCATGCATAGTGCCCATGCGCCTGCATAGTGCCCATGCGCCTAAGACTTAGAATATTTTTCTGAATTTTGGGAAAAATGCAAAGTGTAGGCATTGACTTGGGAGGTTCCCGGGGGTAATTTAAGTTGACTTTATGATGTTATGTGTGATGTGATGGATGAGGTTATGTCATGTATGATGATGTTATGCTTATGGATGGTATGTTTCCTTATGTTCTTTATTATGCATTATTCCGTGACCTACGTATTATGAGTATGAGATAAAAGTGAAGAATTATGTAACGTAAAGCGGAAGTTAATGTTAATGATATGTGAAACATAAAGAAAGAATGAATGCATGCATTAATGAATGAACGAATGTAAGAAAAGTCTTGCAAGTAGTGTATGGAGGTTCACACCCAATGAAGGGTGTTAACTCAACTGTGTGTGGGTTAGCTACCCCAGAAGGATGCATACTGGGGTCTAATCCTTATGATTGACCATACGTATGGGATCTTTGCTGCTTACCCCGGTACTGTGGTCAGGCCACCAGGCACAATGTATGGGAGTCTAGTTATAGACTTCGGCCCAGTACCCGCTTTATGCATGACGGTGGGGTATAGCACATGGCATTGGTCCGAATGAAGTTACCCTGGTACTGTGGTCAGGCCACTGGGCACAATGTATGGGAGTCTAATTATAGACTTCGGCTCAGTACCCGCTTTATACATGACGGTGGGGTATAGCCCGTGGCATTGGCCAGGAATGTGAGGAAGATAAAGGTGAAGGTACGTAAAATATGGTAAGGAAGATAACGAATGATAACGATGATGTACGATGATGAATGAACGAAAGTTAATGAACGATGATGAAGATAATAATAAGATTATCTATTTGTACGCATGATGTATGAACACATATGAAAGTAAAGAACCGTTTTGAATGATAAGTGAAGTATTTTATTTATAAAACTAGAACTCACTCAGCAACGCTGACTTTTATGTATTTTCCAAATGGCAGGTGATTGTTACTGAGGATGGCACGGGACAGCTACTTGGCATTTTTGGGATGAAATCCATTTGTATAACAATGAAGTTTGTGTGATGTAATGCAAATTACGATATTTTGTAACAGTTAACTACATTGTATTATTTTGCAAAAGCGTTCATTAACATATGAAATGGTTTTAATTAATTTCCGTTGCGATGTTTTAAAGAAATATATGGTTTATGTGCGATGAATGACTAACTATGAGGTGCCAGGGAATGGGGCCTTACATACAAAGATCTAAGGAATGACTATTGATGGGCGGGAATGAAACGATATATCACTTAATAAGTAGAAAAGTGTCTCACCTGCCTTAGAGTGAAAGTAGAACATCAAAAACCGTCAATTATTTACAACAACCGGAGATTCCGGAATGGAAATGGGAGAAAATCACTATGGATTTTATTATAAACTTCCAAGAGCAAGTCATGGATATGATACTATCTGGGTAATTGTAGACAGACTGACTAAATCTGCACATTTTCTACCGATTCGTGAGGAGTACAAGATGAACAAGCTTGCCTAGATCTACATTAAAGTAGTCTCGCAACATGGAGTTTCTGTATCAATCATATCAGATAGGGATAGTCGTTTCACTTCTAGGTTTTGGCAAAGTTTCCAACATGAATTAGGAACCAAGCTTAACTTAAGCACTACCTATCACCCACAGACAGATGGGCAGAGTGAACTGACTATTCAAACATTAGAAGTCATGCTTCGTGCATGTGTGATTGATTTTGGTGGTAGTTGGGATAATCATCAGCCACTTATTGAATTTGCTTACAACAATAGTTATCACGCCAGCAACAAAGCGACACCTTTTGAAGCTTTATATGGGAGAAAGTGCCAAACACCTATCTGCTAGAAAGAAATAGGTGAAAGTAAACTGTCAGGACTAGAAATCATTATTGAAACCACAGAGAAGATTCAACGAAACAAAGAAAGGATGAAAAGTGCTTGATATAGACAGAAGAGTTATGCAGATTAGAGACGTAAACCCCTAGAATTTCAAATAGGGGATAAAGTGATGCTAAAGGTATCACCTCTGAAGGGAGTGATCCAATTTGGAAAGAAAGGAAAACTCAAACCTCGATACATTGGATCGTTTAATATAATGGCCAAAGTAGGACTGGTGGCATATCGACTAAAACTTCCCAAGCAGCTGGCAGGCATACACAATACTTTTCATGTCTCAAATTTAAGAAAATGTTTAGTAGATGAGGCACAACAAATACCATTGGAAGATGTGCATGTTAACGAAAAGCTGAACTTCATCGATGAACCACTACTTATCGAAGACCGAAAGATTAAAAAGTTACGCAGCAAAGAAATCCCATTAGTCAAGATCAAGTGGAATGCATGTCATGGACTCAAGTATACGTGGGAATTAGAATATGAGATGAAAGAAAAGTACCCTCACCTATTTAAGTAAAGCTAAATTTTGAGGATAAAATTTTTGTAAGGGGGTGAGGATGTAATACCCCAAACCTTAATATAATGTTGTACATACGCAAAATATGAAAATTTTTCTTTCATATATTATCGTATAAGTAAGATGATTATTTGGATGATTGCATATGACGTCAAGATATCCTACTTTAAGAAACTGTTTAATAATAATAAAATATTTAATTTTTGATCCTACTCTGTTTTCAATGAAACTTAGGTAGATTCGTAGAGAAAAATGAGGTCGTCCCAGCGACATATTCGAAATTTTATAGAATTTTATAGTTTAAAAGTTATGAGGAAAAAACAAAGTAAGCAGCTGAATTAATTATAATTAAGCAGGCAAGCAGGCTAGTCAATAAATAAACAAGCAACCAGGCTGCTCAATATTATCCCACATCGCCAGAAATAAGATTTGAGGTGCCTACCTGCTTGCTATAAATAGAAGCTCTTAGGTTTCTTTCAGAATATAGGTTTCCTTGAGAACACTCTATTATAAAGAGAATCTTGGGTACTCAATACCCCACTGGGTGTTGTTAATAGTCGTTTTTGCTCTAGTAGGAGCACGGGTAGGGAGACATCAAATTGTCATAGATAGTTTTAAGGTATATCCTCATTTAATTTAAGTTATGTCAAGTTAATTATTGTTTATTTTAGTGTTATTATTAGGATTAGTATTAGTATAGTATTATTATTTTAGGTGTTAGGGTTATTGTTAGGATTGGGTTTTAGGTAGCCTAGCCTTAGTTAGGCATGGATTTACCATCCATGCTTAAACAAGGTAGCGCTAGCTAATATCCAACCATGATAAAGACTAGTTAGTTGTACCGTCGCCTAACCTAGGATTACTTAAACTGTATCAGGACCTTAATATATCACCAGATCATACTAGGAATTGATTATCAACTGTTGAGCAACTGTTAAACAGGTGAGTTATCATGACTATTCTCAATACTATGATAATATACTCGTTCTGTCTGTATTGGTAATAATTATAATGCTTACATATATACACGGGTCGGTAGGGGTATACAGGATCCTGATATATTTAATGGGGTGTGTTAAATTGGTTGAAAAGAGGATAAGGTTCCTTGTATGAATAAGGCACATGCTCATACCTATTTGACGGTCGGGAGGGTCTGACAAGTCTGCTGCTGGTGGTTGTGGTGAAAATAGGGAAGGCACTATGCCTATGGACCTAAATATCACAACCCATATTGTATGCATGCCAACTGTGTGCGGTTTAGCTAACTCGAAGGATGCAATTTTGTAGACTGCATAGTATAAGCTCACGAGCATTAGCTGACATTTTTTAAGTATATGTATCACAGGTAATCAGTGAGACTATTCTAGGAATAATGAGGAGACAGTGAAATCTGGACCTGTAGAAGTCTATAGTTGTTTGATATTGTAATTAAATAATGTATTATACTCAGAATGTTGTAAGTTTGTGATGAAAACTCAGCTTGCTTTTGCTGTAAGTTGTATCAAATGTGCACGTCCGTCGGGATTTCAGGTGAGGTGTCACAGTAGTGAAGGATGGATCTAGGAAGAGTGAAGAAGAACATCCTAACAAGGGTCACTACTCTCCGGAGGAGAGGAAGAAGTCAAGGATGGCTAAGTCTAAGAGGAAGAACTTGATTCAAGCAATAAATTGGAGGTCAAAGAGAGCTCAGGAGATCAAGGCTACTTTCAACTCCAAGTAGAAATAGTTTTTTATCTTTGTAGGTTTTGAAGTGGTAAAGACTGTGTTGATACATCTTAATGTACCTAGTTTCTGATTTCAAATGTAAAAGTCGTTCATGTCTTACACTGATGTAATATAATGTAATCGATGATATTAATGATATATGAAATGCATTGTGATGTTTATTTGTTATTGATTATGTCATGTTATCATTATATTGAATGTGATTCGCATATATGAACTTAATATATAGGTTTGATGTTGTTTTACATAAGTTTAAGTCAATAAGAACTTAGAAATATGTTTAACTTAGTCATGTGGTCATTCATGCTACTGGACCATACTTATGGCCCATACGCATGGATGAACCATACTTATGGACCAGTCACACGACTGAACCAGGCGACTAGAACAGTCGTATAACTGAGACATAAGATTGGCTCAGTCGCACGACTGAACCTTCCGTCGTGCGTATGAGTCAACCACTTGAGTCAGTCGCACGACTGAACCATGCTAATGGTTCAGTCGTATGATTGAACACTGAAAACCTATAAATACCACATAATTCGTGGAAAAATAGAACACTTCGAATACTTTCATACCCTAGTTGTCCAGAGCGTCCCAAGTCACAAATCCAAGTTGATAGTTCATTCCTGATCGATTCCAATCTGTTCTTAACGTTTGTTACATCATTAGATCGATCGGGTTATTCGTTCTCACTTATTGGATCGCCAATCAAATAGAATTCCGTGCTGTTTGATCTGGTTTCACGCAGAATCCGTTAGTAATCCGTACGTACACGGTCCTAACAAGTGGTATCAGAGCTTAGGCTCATGATTTTACGTGGATTCAATTGGTTTTGGTGTCAAAACTAACGTTTTCATTCAAAAGATTCACTTTTTCACTTCAAAAAGTGTTTTTGATGAGTCTTTGTGTTAAAAACTTCGACATATTTCATGTCAGATTAGGGTTCGTAAAAATTCGTAATTTTGAGTCAAGTGTTCAAAAAATTCGATTTTTTCCCGCAGCAGCTTTAGTCGCACGATTAGCTCAATCGCACGATTGAATCCCATTCGCATAGTTCAATCGCACGAATGGACTCATTCGCACAGTTCATTCGCACGGTTGAGTTATTCCATATGGGTGACCTCATTCGTCATGTTCATTCGCACGACTGGATCCAATCGCACGATTAAAGTCATTCGCATTCTTCAATCACACGGTTGACCCAGTCGTCTTGTCCAATCGCATAAGTCAATATGTCTTGTTCTTAGTTCATCAAGTTCCAAGCAATGGAAGATCAGTTCTCTGCATTCACTGCTAGAAAGGACTCACGTATCTAGAATCTTCTACTTCTGGAAAGTGAGATCGAAAACCATAACAAACCGCCAAAGATGTTAACGTTGGATGAATACCCATAGTGGAAACATCGGTTTGAAATCTACTTGAATGGAGTTGACCCCAATCTGTGGACGTCTATTGAGACTGGTTATGTGGTACCAGTAAGTGCTAATGGGGTAAAGTTGACTTTGGGAGGAATGAGTGAATCCCAAAAGACTATGCATAATGCTGAAAAGAAAGCATATGCCTTGTTGACTTAGTCTATACCTAAGGACATATTTCATCAGTTTTTTGAGAACAAGCAATCAAAGAAATTATAGGAGGTCTTGGAAAAGAGATACGAAGGCAATGCAACTCTAAAATCACTGAAGGCAAAAGCTCTTAAAAAGGAATTTGACAATTTCTCATCAATTGAAAAAGAGAGCTTAGATGATATTATTGACAAATTCTACCATCTGATAAGTAAGTTGCACACTCATGGTGTGACCACATCCATGGAAGATAAAGTCTCTAGTTTTGCTGATGGTCTGCCAGAAAAATAGGATCCATTTGTGTCTAATTTAAGACAAAATGACATTCTTACCACTTTAGAGATAAATGATTTCATTCTAAAGTTAAGGGAGGAAGAGCTGCATCAGAAATACAAGTCAAAGAAAGGATCCTATGCTCAGAATCCTGCACTATACAACTCCGTTCCAACCCCTGCCACATCAGGCGCACCGCTTCAAACGGCGTTTGTGTCTAACTTTTCTGCTCCTTCCCAAAGCTGTTCATCAGGAACCAAAACGTCAGGGTCAACTAGTACCCAATACATTCTTCCTGAGGCAAATACTACTAAGTTAAAGACCGAGAATCTCGGAAATGTCACCATGGAAGTTGCTAAAGAACATATGGACCTTCTTGCCGTTGTTGTTCAATCTTATGATGGGTTAGTTGCTGGTAAGATTGGGAACCGTTATCTCGCTGACGAGGACTACGAGCAAGTTGATAAAACTGAGCTGGAACACATGGATATTATGTGGGCCTTGGCTAGTGCTATCAGAAGAGCAAAGAAGTTTGTCAAGAAGACAGGGCAAAACCTAGTTGCAACAAAAGACATGACATTTAGATTTGACAAAACTAAGTTCACATGCTTTAATTATGAGGAGAAAGGGCACTTCAAACGTGAGTGCATAATACCCAAGAAGACTGGGAATGGAAATCTCTTTCCCATATTCAATCATCAAGATAAGGAGAAGGTTGGAGCATCGTCAAGTAAAGATTCTAAAGCTTTGGTTGCTCAAGGTGATGAAGGACAAGACTGGTCCTTCCGATTTGTATCCGAGGGTGAATTCAATATTGCATTAGTTGATACCTTGGATGATGGATCTGCAAGTGAGGGAGACATCATAGTTGATCATGCTAGTTCAGATTTCGAACAAGCTAGGGATGTCTTTGATCATTTGGTTGAAGAAGAGTTAAGTGCTGCAAACTTAGAATCTCAAGTCACTGAAGAGTCTGACACTGCACTGATGGCTGATTCGTCTGGTTCTACTCAGGTATATTCTAAAGATGAATTATTTGATAGACATGATTGTTCTGAATATGAAAAATTTAGAGAAAGCATTGATTTAAAATTTTCTAGGTTATTAAAACACAATGATAATCTAGTAAATGATTTACAACTCTGCACTGAAGCAAATCGTGTGTTAAAACAAAATGAGTGCAGCTTCAAAGAAAAGATAGAACTGTTAGGTAAACAATTAAGGGAAACCGAGGTTGTTGCTTTAAATCAATCCAATGATATTAAGTTCTATTTAAATTCTTTAGAATAAACTAAAAAAGAGAAAGCAGTTTTGCAAGTCGAAGTTGAATCTTTAAAACAAAAACTGTATAGTTTGGCAAGTTCTTCACACATAGTTCAAAACTTAGTGACAGAACGAAATGGCGGGGAAGGTCTGGGTTATAAAGTAGTACCGCCACCACATGCTATCCTTTTGAACACTAAATGTAGACCAATCAATAATAACCCGGTAAAGGATCATGTGGTGTCTACTCCTCTGGTCAGTGATCCAGATTCTACAGGTAAACC
>BJCO01820199.1:632-14188 GCA_018326465.1 Flaveria floridana | reverse complement strand
TGTTGTTTAACCAAATTAAACAACATAACAAATAATATCCATGAACAAAATATCCTCATAAGTTGTTCTTCCTTACATGCAACTTATTTAGAAAACCATTTTCTAAATTGGTGTAATTATTTAATTGCATGATCATATCATCAATTAAATATTGATTGGTGTTTGCTAAGCTTGTTATTAGGTATGACCCGACTTGGATCATGACGTACTAACCACATCAATAATCTATGTATCTTGGGCATATAGAATCCAACATAATGTTAAATTTGTTAAAAAATGATTAAACAACTATTAATAATCAAACAATAACTCAGATCTACGTATTAAACCTGTTTTAATGCAGATGTCAGTTGATCGGGCAATGAAACAGTACCCAATTGATCGATATAACATATTTTAATGATCGCACCAACTTGTTGATCTCAATATCGTAGTTAGCTATTGATTAACTAATTCCGACTTGTGATTCAATTTTTTCGTTCAATAACATGATCGAAAACGAGTTTTAAACTCTCGAGTTGTATGAACAAACCCTAAAACAATTTTAATCAAAATCAATAGATCTGATCAAAAACTTGATAGATCTAATGATGTAAATGATTAATCAAACAAACTAATACTGAAAGATCAACTGATCTAAATCAATGAGCACTTGGCTCTGATACCACCTGTGAATCCAAGGTTCATCAGGGAATTATCAGTTTAGTTGAAGACAAACAGTGATCGCGGAATTATCACTGATTGTTGTTTGATTAATTGATTGATGTAAAGTTGTTTGACAAAAATGAACAATGATGAACAAATCAACTAATGAAAAGCAAATGAATGCAAGATGAAGAACAACACAAATGTTTCAAATGTTTTCTATTAATGATTGAATAATGATTATAATAATCAAACAAAATAACGAATTCTGTTGCTAATGCTTGGGTTTAATGCTATTTTGATACGTGTATTGTTATGAGATTGTTTGTGGCTGCTAGGGTTTAAGCGCAATGATTCGTAGTTGTCGATCACTATCTTTCACTATTGTTTCCTAGAAGTGTGTACCTAGGTATGCTTAGATATTTACTGTTAGGGTACCAGTAACTTTCTTATCGAGGTAAGAAAGTTACTCAGAGAATATCTTGATGTGACATTCTTTGACTAAAGTGAAAGTTGTCCGCAGATGTTGACTTGTCACTTTAGTTTTTGACTTTGTTGACGATGTACTTAGTGTACATCAAGTGTTAGTCCTCCACGGGATATTGGTCTTCCGCAAGAACTTTGTCTTCAGCAGGAGATTGGCTTCCATAGATGTTTGTCTTCAATACGTGTTGCAGTTGCCCTGGATGATTTTGTTGTTGTAAAGCTTGCGCAGGAGTCCCACGGAGTCCATACACGTATTCTTCCAGAATATCTACGGAGGAACAATTTGTTCATCCGTAGATGTTTTTCAACACTTAGCCAACTCAAGAAATTGAGTAAGTCTTAATGTTTTTCCTTCAAACATACATATAGAGCAACAAATAATAAATGGGGTTAACCTATGTAACACCCAAAAATTTGTTAAGAAAAGAAAAGAATAAAGAAGAAAGGAAAATTTACATAAGTGGAGGGGGCCAAAGTGTCAAAAGGAAAAAACTTTATTATAATTATGTTTAATAAAGGTGGCATGGCCGCCCACTACTCTGTTCAATCAACTGCTTTCGACTTTTTAAAGAGAGAAAGCAGAGTTCCATCAGTTTTTAGAGAGAAGAAGAAGAAGAAGAATTTGCTGACAGGTAAGTTTCTTGTGTTTTGCTAGATTTCAACCAAAAATTCAGCCTTATGACCGAGCCTTATGTGTTCGTTTGTGTGTTCTTGGTGCGTATAGGTGTTAGAACATCAAGAGTGCTTGAATTTGATGAAGTTGTACTAGAAAGTTGACAAAGGTGAGTTCTACATCCCCTATTTTCTATTTTAAACGTGTTTTGGGGTTGAGAATGTGTGCAGATAACTTAACTACAAGTAAGTTGTACCGTATGTTATTATTCATGTTTATACGGGTGAATGTATGTTTGGGTATGTATGGTTGTGTTTCCTGTTTACATGCTTGTTTTAGATGCTTAGTAAGTTAGTTTTGGGTTTAGAATATGTCAGGATGCTGATTTGGGGACTGAAAATTTGTATGGTTTAGATCTGGTAAAGTGCCCATGCGACTAAGTGCCCATGCGCCTAAGTGTTCATGCGCCTAAGTTCCCCATGCGCCCAACACTTAGCTTATATGCCTAAGTTTCCCATGCGCCCAACAATTAGCTCATGCGCCTAAGTATGCTCATGCACCCAACTGCCCAGTTCATGCGCCCAAATAGTGCCCATGCGCCTGAATATTTCCCATGTGCCCAAGTTTCATCATAAGCCTAAGTGTTCCCATCCGCCCAAGTACCCATGTGCCCACATAGTGCCCATGCGCCTAATGCCTTAGAAATTTTCTGAAATTTTGAGGAAATAGAAATTTAAAAGCTAAGATTATGTTGGTATTATGCACGTTTATGGTTGGATAATTATGTTCCATATTATGTATTATTACGTGACTTTACGTGACGTGGTAATGTTAGTATACGTAAATTATTATCTTAAATTAAGAAAAAGATTAAAGATAATGAAAAGTCGAACATAACGAATGAATGAAAGTCTTGCAAGCAAAATTTAAGGAGGTTCACAACTCGTTAAGAGTGGTTAGCTCAACTGTGTGTTATATAGCGTGCGATCTTGGCTAACCCATAAGGGTTCACACAAAGGGGGAGTCAGTCTTGGTGACTGATCCATACGTGTGAAACGGGATCCTTGTCGCTTAACCCCGAGACTAAGGTGGCTTTGTTCCCCTCGATGGGGTATAGCTTATGGCAGGATATGGATAGAAGTGGAAGACAATGAAAAAGTGCGAAACGAATGAATACGTATGATAATGGAAGATAATATATCGATATCTTAATGTATGTACGACGAATGACCATGTACGAAAGTAAAGAAAACATTTTGAGTAGATGGATAGTATTTTATTTATAAAAACTATAACTCACATTTTGAGTAGACTTTTACGCATTTTCATTTGGTAGGTGACTTGTTGTTTGGGATGGCACGAGGATGAAGCTATTTGGAAAATAAGAGACTGGAACCCATCTTATGCACACATGTTATTTTTGTCTTGTATTGCAACTAAATATTATGTGCGATGAATGTCCAACTATAAGCGTACTGGGAACGGGGCCTTACAAGTTGGTATCAGAGCTAAAGTTTAAGAGAAATGGGTAAATATTTCAAAAACCTAAACTTAAACTTAAAATGGGATCGAAGGGAAGGATGCCAGCCCAAGTAGCTACGTGCCATCAGGTAATTATCTTAAAGTTAACCGGTATTATGTATGTGTGTTATTTGACTTATGTGCTCTTAGTAGATTTGAATACTGATGTAGTCAGGAAAGGAAATGCTTGGGGAGTAAAGAGTAAAGTAAGTGGCTAATCATAACTTGCCACTGTAATTAGGGACTTACTCTACGCTGACATAATCTGAGCCATTACCTGGAATGACCGTGTTGGTGTTTGAATCTTAGAGTATTTAGAGACGGCCGGTGGTATATCATCAAAGGCCTCACGAGTGGAGTACGTGATGGACGTGGTGCTGGACCGCGTGTCACGAGGAACAGGGCTAGGACTGCCGAAACGGCACCTGGAGAGCCCGAGATTCATCACCATGAGGGCGGTGATGAGAGTGATAACTTGAGGGCCTCATTGAAAGAGGCGGTAGTTGAGGAGGTTCATCTGGTCATGTAGACAATTCTACCATCTGTGGTGACTGAAGTTATTAGAGCTATGAGGGAGGATGCGAAGAGGGAGAAGAAGGAAAAGGAGAAGACTGCTGAGGGAGGGAATGACGAGAGAGGAGAAAAGGAGCAACCCGAGGCTATGATGGTTTCCCCAAGTGATGATGATGAGGAGGCTATGCAGGAAACTGCACGAGGCTATAACTACGGGGCATTTCAAAGATGCAAGCCCCTAAAGTTTGATGGGAATGGCAGTGCTTCTGCTGCTCACCGATGGGTGAGGGAGATGGAGGCAGTAATTGATATTAGCGAGTGCCAAGTGGATCAGAAGGTGAAGTTAGCTATCCACTCGTTAGTGGATTCGGCCTTATGCTGGTGGGACAACCTCGTCTAGCCTGAGGGTAGCAGGGCAATTGGGAGGATGAGGTGGAGTATACTGAAGAAGCTGGTGATCAAGGAGTTTTGTCCTTATAAGGAACTCGATAAGATCGAGAGGAAGTTCATGCAGCTGGAGGTGGGAACCATGACACACCAGCAGTATACGACAAAATTTAATGATATGGTAAGGTTGGTGCCAGATCAGGTGACGCACGTGTCATGAAACATCAAGAGATATATTCAGGGTCTGCCGACAAATATTCACAGGCACATGATCACCGCCCGGACGAGTACTTTTAGGTTGGTGGTTGATCTAGCAAGGGGTTGTATGCTGAGAGAGAGGTGGAAGTGGTAGAGGCGAGTAAGAAGGGAGGTGGGGACAAGAATTGGAATGGGAAGCGATTTGGTCGTGGTGGTTTAACTCCAAATAACAAGAAGGCAAGGGTGGATGATAGAAGGGTGGTTACATCAGGCGCGGAGACAAAGAGGTTGGGTAAATGCAGAAAAGAGCATACGGGAGAGTGTAAGTGGGGATTGAACATGTACCTCAAATGTGGGAAACCTGTTCATATGGCAAGATAGTATGGGGTTGTAAGGTGTTATAACTGCGGTGAAGAGGGCCATCTGAGTAGGGATTGCAAGAAGCCGAGGGCCGATAGTTCTAGGGTGAAGAAGAGGACCGGGAATGAAGGGCAGAAAGCGAGCGCTAGAACATTCAGGATGACCCGGGAGGAGGCCAGAGTGTACCCCGATGTCGTGTCAGGTATGTTCCTAGTAAAGCAAACTTGTGCCTCTGTGTTATTTGATTCTGGTACTAGTAGGAGTTTCATTTCTACTACTTTCTTTACTAAGTTGTTTATTAGAAGTAGAAGTATTAATGAGCCCTTTGATGTAGAAATTGCCATTAGCAAGTCTACCAGGATTTCTGATTTGATAGAAGGTTATGACATAGAGTTAGAAGGTCATAGATCACCTTTTAAACTATATGTGATGCCCTTAGGACGATTTGATATAGTCTTAGGGATAGATTGGCTAATAGGCTATGAGGAGAATATTATGTTTCGTAAGAAGAAGATTCGATTGACTGCGTGCGATGGGAGTTCGGTGACAATCTACGGTGATCGAGTTACTACGGTTCCAAAGGTGATTTCGATGGTGGTGGCAGATAAGTGTATGAAACGTGGGTGCAATGCCTACTTGGCTTATATGAAGGATGTGGTTGCGTCAGTAGTTCAATTGTCCGAGGTACCAGTTGTGTGTGACTTTTAGACATGTTCCCAGAAGATTTATCAGGTGTGCCACTAGACCGTAAGAATGAGTTTCAGATTGATCTGATACCTGGTGCCCAACCTGTTGCTAATGCACCGTATCGATTGGCTCCATCTGAGATGAAGGAACAGATGTCTCAGTTGTAAGAATTGTTGGACAAAGGGTTCATTCCACCGAGTATCTCTCCCTGGGGTGCTCCGGTTTTGTTTTTGAAGAAGAAGGATGGTAGCATGAGAATGTGTATCGACTACCGTGAACTGAACAAGTTGACTGTGAATAACCGATATCGACTACCTGGAATTGATGACTTGTTTGACCAGCTCCAAGGTGCCAGTTGGTTTTTAAGAATAGATCTTCGATCTGGCTATCATCAACTAAAGGTGAAAGAACAAGATATTCCATAGACATCTTTTCGTATGAGATATTGACACTATGAGTTTCTCGTTATGTTCTTTGGTCAAACTAACACGCCAGCTACCTTTATTGAATTGATGAACCGGGTGTGTCAGCCGATGTTGGATAATACAGTGATTGTGTTTATTGATGATATCCTGATTTATTCAGGGAGCAAGGAGGAACATGCCGGTCACATTCGCGAGGTATTAGAAACGCTTAGAAGGGAGAAGTTGTATGCCAAGTTCTCCAAGTGCACGTTCTAGTTGCGTGAAGTTCAGTTTCTGTATCATGTGGTGTATTCCGAAGGGATTAAGGTACACCCGGAAAAAGTGGAGGCAGTGATGCAATGGAAATCCCAGAAGACGTCATCCAAGATCCATAATTTCATGGGTTTGGCATGTTATTATAGGAGATTCATCCAAGACTTTTCGAAGATAGCTTATCCATTGACTAAGTTGACCTATAAGGATGTAAATTTCGTATGGGATCATGAGCAAGAGAAAGCTTTTGAAGAATTGAAAACGAGATTGACTCAAGCTCCTGTCTTGATGTTACAAGAAGGAAGCGATGACTTGGTAGTCTATTCGGATGCTTCCTATTCGGGACTGGGTTGCGTGTTGTTGATCCAACGAGGGAGGGTTATAGCCTATGCATCCTAACAATTGAAGATCCACGAGAGTAACTACCCTACCCACGATTCAGAGTTAGTGGCCATGGTCTTTGCGTTGAAGATTTGGAGGCACTACTTGTATGGGACAAAGTGCACCATATTCACTGACCATAAAAACTTGGAGTACTTCTTCGAGCAGTAGGATTTCAACATGAGGTGGAGGAGATGGTTGGAGCTTATCAATGATGATGATTGTGAGATCCTTACCACCCGGGCAAGGCCAAGTAGTGGCGGATGCCCTTAGCAGAAAGGAGAGACCCGAGCCGATTCTGGTGAAGGCTTATCAGTTGGTTATGACTGCTGATGTGATGAAATAGATCAAAGAGTTTCAGGACGAGCCTCTGAAGGAAGATCCGATTAATTCCGAACGTATGAAGGGACTAGTCATAGAATTAGGTGAGAACACTCTCGGTGTTAGAACTTGAAGTGGACGGATGTGGATCCCTCGTTACGGGGATTTAAGAGGACGAATCATGGATGAATCTCATACGAATCAATACTCGACTCATCCCGGTGCCATGAAGATGTATAAGAATATGAAGAAAGATTATTGGTGGCCAAGTATGAAGGGGGATGTAGCCGAGTACGTGAGCTAGTGCCTTACTTGTTTACAAGTGAAGGCGGAGCATCAGAAGCCCTACGAGAAGATCAAACCTTTGGATATACCCAAGTGGAAACGGGAGCACATCACCATGGATTTCATTACGAAGTTGCCACGTACGACAAGAGGTTACGATGTCATATGGGTGATAGTCGACCGTTTGACGAAGAGTGCTCACTTTCGGCCGATTCGTGAAACATATTCATCTAAGAGGTTGGCAGATTTGTTTATCAAGGAGATTCTAACTCGTCATAGTGTACCGGTGTTTATTGTGTATGATCACGACACTCAGTTTACATCCAAGTTTTGTAAGAGATTTCATGATGCGATAGGGATGAAGTTACATATCAGTACAACTTGCCATCCTCAGACAGATAGTTCATCGGAGAGGACTATCCAAATACTAGAAGTTATGCTTCGGGCATGCGTCATTGATTTTGGAGGAAGTTGGGATGAACACTTACCGTTAGTTGAATTCTCATACAACAATAGTTAGCATGCCAGCATTGCTATGCTACCTTATGAGATTCTATATGGTAGGAAGTGTAGGATGCCCATACGTTGGGGTGACATTGGACAGAAAGGGTTAGGGAGTACTGAGGTAATCGAGGCCATGACTCAAAAGTTGGAAAAGATTATGGTCTTTATGAAGGAAGCAAAAGATAAAGAATGGTCGTATGCCGACAAGAGACGGAGACCGATCGAATTCAAGGTGAGAAATAGAGTTGTGCTGAAAGTCTAGTCTTGGAAAAGGATCATTTGTTTCAGGAAGCGAGGGAAGCTGAGCCCGAGGTGTATAGGACCTTTACGAATCATTGCCCAAGTAGGAGAGGTGGCCTACAGGTTGGAGTTACCCGATAAGTTAAGTGGGATTCATCCAACATTCCATGTATCTCATCTAAGAAAGTGCTTAGCTAATGACAATATGATAGTACCGCTGGAGGATATCGAAGTAAATGAACGGCTCAATTACGTAGAGCAACCAGTTGCAATCATCGAACGAAAGGAGAAGAGATTACAGAATAAGGTGGTTCCACTTATGCGAGTACAGTAGAAGCAAAGGAAGGGATCCGAGTTTACGTGGGAAACTGAGGAAGAGATGACACAACATTATCCACAGTTGTTCGAGGAGTGACAGGTTTCGGAGACGAAACCTATATAAGGGGGGTGGACTTGTAACACCCAAAAATTTATTAAGAAAAGCAAAGAATAAAGAAGAAATTAAATTTTACATAAGTGGAGGGGGCCAAAGTGTCAAAAGGACAAAAAATTATTATTTTTATGTTTAAAAATGGTGGCATGGCCGCCCACTACTCTGTTCCATCAACTACTTTCAACTTTTCAGAGAGAGAGAGAAAAAGAGAGAGAGCAGAGTTCCATCGGTTTTTAGAGAGAAGAAAAAGAATTTGCTGAAAGGTAAGTTTTCTTGTGTTTTTCTAGATTTCAACCGATAATTCGGCCTTATAACCGAGCCGTATGTGTTCGGTTATGTGTTCTTGGTGCATATGGGTGTTAGGACATCAAGAGTGCTTGAATTTGAAGAAGTTGTACATGAAAGTTGACAAAGGTGAGTTCTAGATCCCCCTATTTTCTGTTTTACACGTGTTTTGGGGCTGAAAATGTATAGAAATAACTTTCACAACTACAAGTAGGTTGTACCATATGTTATTACTCTTGTTTATACGGGTGAATGTATGTTTGGGTATGTATGGATGTGTTTCCTATTTATATACTTGTTTTAGATGCTTAGTAAGTTAGTTTTGGGTTAAGAATGTGTTCGGATGCTGATTTAGGGACTAAAAATTTGTATGGTTTAGACCTGGTAAAGTGCCCATATGCCTAAGTGCCCATGCGCCTAAGTGTTCATGCGCCTAAGTTCCCTATGCGCCCAACACTTAACTCATACGTCTAAGTTTCCCATGCGCCCAACACTTAGCTCATGCGCCTAAGTATGCTCATGCGCCTAACATCCCATGCGCCCACATAGTGTTCAGGCGCCCGCATAGTGCCTATGCGCCTTAATAGTTTCCCATGCGCCCAAGTACCCATGTGCCCGAATGGTGCCCATGCGCCTAATGCCTTAGACAATTTTCTAAAAGTTTAAGGAAATAGAAATTTAAAGGCTAAGACCTGGAATGTTTAGTGATTATGTTATGTTAGTATTATGCACGTTTGTGGTCGGATAATTATGTTCCATATTATGTTTTATTATGTGACTTTATGTGACGTGGTAATATTAGTATACGTAAAGTATTATCTTAAATTAAGTAAAAGATAAAAGGTAATGAAAAGTGGAACATAACGAATGAATGAAAGTCTTGCAAGCAAAATTTAAGGAGGTTCACAACTCATTGAGAGTTATTAGCTCAACTGTGTGTTATATTGCGTGCGATCTTGGCTAACCCATGAGGGTTCACACACAGGGGGAGTCAGTCTTGGTGATTGATCCATACGTACGAAACAGGATCCTTGTCGCTTAACCCCGAGACTGAGGTGGTGTTGTGCCTCTCGACGGGGTTTAGCTTATGGCAGGATCTGGATAGAAGTGGAAGATAATGAAAAAGTGTGAAATGAACGAATACGTACAATAATAGAAGATAATAAATCAATATCTTGATGTATGTCTGATGAATGACCATGTACGAAAGTAAAGAAGACATTTTGAGTAGATGGAAAGTATTTTATTTATAAAAACTAGAGCTCACTCAGCAACGCTGACTTTTACGCATTTTCAGTTGGCATGTGACTTGTTGTTGGGATGGCATGAGGATGAAGCTACCTGGCAAATAACAGACTAGCATCCATCTTATGCACATATGTTATTTTTGTCTTGTAATGGAACTAAATATTATGTGTGATGAATGTCCAACTGTAAGCGTCTCGGGAACGCGGCCTTACAACCTATAAATGTATATTGCATACAAAAGATAAAAGAGATGCATGAGTTATTATAGGGATTGATTAAAGAACTAATACTATACAAAAATTCTAGACCTAACAAATAATGGTCTACTCTTAGTCACCACTTGGTTGGAATCCTTAATAAAAATATTTTAGGTACTATCGGGTGCAACAATAGTACCTAACACATATAAGTAAATTGAATGTGAATGACCACTGAGAAAACTTAGGTATAGGTTGATGCAGACGAACACTGATTAAGTGATAAGGTATTGGCTAATACGGGGGACTATTGGACCAATACAGATGAAAGCTTGATGCGGGTACAGTACCAATGCAAGTAAGCTCTTGATGTGGGTAACATAACCATTATGGATAGATCAATCATTAATGTGGGTAACAATCTTAGTTAAGTTAATTTGGGACTGAATGCGGGCGGTTAGGATATGTGATGTGTGTGGTGTATCTATATTTTTAATAATGATTTTCCACACCACTTGGTTTTCAATTTATACAAATGATTTTTACCTTATAACTAAACCACACACAAATAGGCAAGTGCACCTATCATTACGTAGCATAGCTTTGCCAAGAAACAGGTATTGATCCAAGGACATAATAGCTACTGATAATAAACCTTTGTTATTATTCAACCGATAAATGTAGATGATTTGGTATTTTTGAATGTTAAACTAAAATAAACATATATAAAGATAGATAGATAAAATCAAGAAAGATAATCTAGTAAAGGTAATGTTCACTTAGACTTTGAATCCAGCTGGTCAAATAATGACAACATACACAAATTTATGATGAGAACATTCTATACACATCTAACACAGAAATAGACTAGACCCCCATCAAAGCTACCTAATCATTTGACTCTTTGGAAAGTTAAAACAATATTAACATAATAACCACCTAAAGTCATTTCATGAAGATCCAATGATACAATTAAGGGGGGTAGACTTGTAACCCCTAAAAATTTTCGTCAAGTTAAAGAGAAGAAAATAATAAAGGAGAAATAAAAAGTACCTTGAAAGAAAGGGGAAGGATCAAAAGTAGAGGGGGCCAAAGTGTAAAAGGTACAAAACTTAAACATTATAATATTTCTTTGAGTATGGCCACCCATATATACATACATGACCTACTTTTCTACTGAAAGAAGAAAGAAGAAGAAGAAGAAACTTTTTCTCGGTTTCAAGAAGAAGAAGAAGCTGATTTTGGTTGTGGTATGTGTTTCTTTGTAAAACTGGTTCGGTTTTGTTGGACTTTCAATTATAAAACTAATTTTTATGTGTTTTATGTGTTTAGATTCTTGTTGTGGTTTGTTCTAGGTGTTTGAACTCTTGGTAACTTCAAGTTCAGTGGTGTTTTACTTGTTGGCTGCATAGGTGAGTTCTAGAACCTGGTTTTGTGTGTTTCTAAACTTTTTGGGGATGAAAATGCATTTTTAAATGTTTTACAACTGTTAAATACATACCCTTATGTATTTTTGTATGTGTATAAGTGTTTCATGGTTTTATATGTGTTGTTGTGGCTTAGAGTGATAGATATAAGCTTAGAAAAGGATAATATGAAGATTGGGTTTGAGATTATTATTGAAATATAGACAACTGTTGGTCATGCGCCCACACAGGGCCCATGCGCCTGAATTTTGTCTTAAAACAACTTAGGAGAAGTTCATGCACCCCAATAGTCCTCACGCGCCTAGGAGTCTATCTTAAAATACTAAGTGTTAACCCATGCGCCCAAATAGTACCTTATGCGTGCAACTATTTCGCTCAGGTGCGTAAGTGTGAGTCATGCGCCTAAACAGTACTCCATGTGCCCAGGATTGGTTCCCAGGTGCCTAAGTGTAGGCCCATGCACCCACATAGTGTTCATGCACCCCAGCAGGACTCATGCGTCTGCATAGTGCTCATGCGCCCAGAACACATAGAAAAACTTCAGAAATTTTGGGAAAAATAGAAATCTAGGATTTGACCCTGGGTTGTTTTAAAGTTTATATTGTTGATTTTATGCATGTTCATGTCCTGTTTTATGTTCCCTATTATGTATCTATTATGTGACTTTACGTGGTGTGATTGTATTCGTATACGTAAAGTATTATCATTAAAGAATGTGAAAGATTAATGATTAATGCAAAGTGGAACATAATAAAAGAATGAAAAGTTTACAAGCATAATTTAAAGATGATCACAACCCATTAAGGGTTGTCAGCTCAACTGTTTGTCTTATAGCGTGCGATCTTGGCTAACCCATGAGGGTTCACACATAGGGGGATCGGTCTTGGTGATTGACCCATAGTACGAAATAGGATCCTTGTCGCTTAACCCCGAGGGTGAGGTGGCTTTGTGCCTAATGATGGGGTATTGTTATGACAAGATCTAGAAATAGTGAAAGATAATGAAAAAGTACAAAACAAACGATTGTGTGCGATAATGAAAGATAATGAGCTTATACTTTGATGTATGTATGATGAATGCTCATGTACGAAAGTAAAGGAAGTGTTTTGTTAAAAGGGGTATTTTCATGTATAAAGTATACAAAGTATTTTAAACGCTTTAAAAAACTAGAACTAGTTGGGTTTGTTAGAACGTAAAACCAAGTTTAACCATTTAAACTTTCAGAAAAATGCAGCGGATATGTATGTTTTGAAACATGATTATAAACTGAAAAATCATGTTTTTAGGTGTCAAAGATATGTATAAAACAAACCCATATAACAAAGGATCATAATATGTGAATAAGCAAGCTATGAATACATGTAAATGCACATAAAATCACAGCTACATTGAGCTGTGATTACTACCTTTCAGCAGCAGCAAAATCGACCAAAAGGAAAGTGTTGGATGCTTAAAATCGGCCAAGGCTCCAAGATAAGGACCCCTCAAGCTTGTATACCCCAAGCCCTTTGCAAAGTACCTTCTTGTTAGGAAGAAACACCACAAGAAAAGCTCCTCAAAAACTCTTTTGCTGCTGCTTGAAGCCGTAGGTTTAGAGAGAGAGGAGAGAACTTTTCAAGTTTTGCATGTGTTGAGAAATGGGTAGAGAAAGAGAGGACCCCAAGACAAGTTAATGTGTGTGTGTTCTACAAGGAAAAATGGTCCAATAAGAATAAAGGGGGGGCGGACGAATTGTAATTCAAAAGGGGTTTTCCCCCTTTAAACTTAACACACTCACACATTAATAAATGGTCTTGTAACTAGACATGCAATTAACCATTTAATTGTATGTACAAGTTATATAACTTATACAATTAACCGTTTAACTTATAAGTTATAATTTGTCTTTGCTTTCAACTCTTGGAGATGGACAGGACAATTCCTTGCCCAATGTCCAATCTCCCCACACTTGAAGCATGGGTCATTATTAGCAACCGTTTGCTTCTTTTCTTGTGGTTTGGGTGGCACCCTTGCCACCCCTTTCCCCTTTCCCCAAACGGGTCCCTTACCCTTGGCAACTTTTGCCTTGGGTGCGGGATGAGGCCTTTTGTTGTTCCCACCTTCATTGATGGTGAGAACGGGTAAAACCCTTTTACCCATGGCCGCCTC
>BJCO01820161.1:0-10334 GCA_018326465.1 Flaveria floridana | reverse complement strand
TCAACAAGGCATATGCTTTCTTTTCAGCATTATGCATAGTCTTCTAGGATTCACTCATTCCTCCCAAAGTAAGCTTTACCCCATTTGCACTGACTGGTACCACATAACCAGTCTCAATAGACGTCCACAAATTGGGGTCAACTCCATTCAGGTAAATTTCAAACCGCTATTTCCATTGTGGGTATTCATCCAATGTTAATAGCTTTGGCGGTTTGTTGTGGTTCCCGATCTCACTTTCCAGAAGTAGAAGATTCTGGATGCATGAGTCCTTTCCAGCAGTAAACGCAGAGAACCGATTTTCCATTTTTTAAAACTTGGTGAACTAAGAACATGACAGATTGACTTATGTAATTGGACAAGCCGACTGGTTCAACCTTGCGATTGAAGGATGCAAATGGCTTCAATCATGCGATTGGATTCAGTCATGCGAATGAATAGAACGAATGAAGTCAACCGTATGGAATACTTCAACCATGCGAATGAACTGTGCGAATGAGTCCAGTCGTGCAATTGAACTATGCGAATGGGATTCAGTCGTGCGATTGGGCCAATCGTGCGACTGAAGCTGCTGCTACGGGAAAAAATCGAATTTTTTTGAACATTTGTCTCAAAATTACAAATTTTCACGAACTCTAATCTGCCGTATGGGAAAAAGTCAAAAGTTTTGACACAGAGACTCGAGAAAAACAAGTTTTGAAGCGAAAAAGTGTATCTTTTGAATGAAAACGTTAGTTCTGACACTAAAACCAATTGAATCCATGCAAAATCATGAGCCTAAGCTCTGATACCACTTGTTAGGACCGTGTACGTATGGAGTACTAACGGATTCTGTGTGAAATCAGATCAAATAGCGTGGAATTCTATTTGATTGCCGATCCAATCAGTGAGAACGAATAACCCGATAGATCTTACGATGAAACAAACGTTAAGAATGGATTAAAATCGATCAAGAACGATCTATGAACTTGGACTTGCCACTTGGGACGCTCTAGACGGCTAGAGTATGAAGTATTATGAAGTAATTCGAAGTGTTACGTTTTTCCACGAATTATGTGGTATTTATAGGTTATCAGTGTTCATTCGTAAGACTGAACCATTAGCATGGTTAGTCGTGCGACTGAAGCATGTGATTGACTCATACGCATGACTGAAGGTTCAGTCGTGCGATTGAACCAATCTTATGTCTCAATCATACGACTGATCCAGTCACCTGGTTCGGTCGTGCGACTGGTCCATATGCATGGTCCATTCATGCGTATGGGCTATAAGTATGGTCCATTAGCATGAATGTACACATGACTTAGTTAAATACATTTCTAAGTTCTTATTGACTTAGAACTATGTAAAACAAACATCAAACCTATATAGTTAGTTCATATAAGCGAATCACAATCAATATAAATATAACATGATATAATGAATCACATATAAACATCACACTGCATTCTATATATAATCAATCACTTCATTACATTGGATTACACATGTGTGAGACATGAAAGACTTATATTTCAGAACGTAAACTAGGTACATTAATTTGTATCAACAGATGGCACGAGGGTGAAGCTACTCGGTGGGAAAGGACTGACATCCATTCCTATATTATGATATTGTTATTTTGTAATGTAATTAAACAATCTTTTATAACTTAAACCCCATTGTATTGCTTAACAACAGTGTCTATTAATAATAGAAAATGGCTTTTGCTAACGTAATTTCGCTTTTTATTCGATGAAATATATATTAATATGTATCTATGATGCAATGAATGACCAACTGTGAGGTGCCCGGGAACGGGGCCTTACATTTAGGTTGAGGACAAAATTGTTAATACTTCCCTTTCTCAAGTTTCATTTTTTATTTTAGAAGTCTGTAACTTTTACATACACGATTATTTTGTGAAAAATGTATATCATAAAACAAACAATTTTTATCTTTAAAACGCGTATAGTGTTGATATTATAAAACAAAAAAAATCATGTTTTTTAGCTCACTGTGTAATTTCATTAGCTCATTGTACAATATTCCGAATTGAAGAATATTACACAATTACCCGATGGGAATTATATAATGAACTGGAAACCTAAAAACTTTATATTTTTAAGCATTTGAAATTGATCTTTTTAGAAAAACACAATGCATAACAAGATATTCAACATTAGATGCAGTGATCAACATTAAACACAATGAATAACACAATGGCCATCACTAGACTCGACGATCAACATTAGACATGGTGAGCTGCTTGACGAGTATTACGTGATAACCTGATCAAGATAACACAATGAGAACAACATAAAAAATACATTTTTAGCATTGTTTTATTTATAAATTATCATTTTAGAAAAACAGAATAAAAAATACAATGATTAGAATTAAACATAATGATTTGACCAATAGTATAGAATAACCTCATATTACATAAAGATCTGACGAATATTATACAATGAGCTGAATAATGTGAAATAGTTTATTTTTATATATCAACATTATAACTGTTTTAAGGAAAAAACAATGTTTGTTTTGAAGGTGTATTTTTTAATAAAAATAATACTGTATGTAAAAGTAATGAGCGTTTAAATAAAAGGGAGGAACTTGAAAATATGCCTAAGACTAAAATACCATAAAGTTTCAATTACTTATTCTTTTGCTATTGAATTTTTTAGTATTTTGATCTAAGATCTAATGGTTAATAACACTTTTCTACCTTCTTATTTTATTCCCTGTTTAGAATAATTTCACCCTAAATATTTAATGAAATTTTTACAATTACAAATAAAATATCATGACGTGAGTCTTATCATTAGAGTGTAACGGTAATCATTATCTGAGTTTAAATAAAACACACCGGTAATCATAATCAATTATATATAATCTATAATCTATAATCTATAACTTATAATAAAAGAATAACTATTGCTACATGTTATTTTTCTAGACACGACACATCCACGTAGGATCTGTCACATATAATTACCATATCAGTCATCCCCATCGGAGTAATATTAAAAATATGTCAAACTTACCAAAATTTATATATTTTTTTTTCATATTTTTAATTTTAATACATTATCTAGATATTGCCAAATTTAAATGTATATTTTAATGTCAAATCTTTCTTTAATTTTGTTAAATCACATCAATTTCTAATATTCATTGTTTTTATTTTACTAAAATATGAATAATTGTTGTTTTACAATCACCTATTTAAAAAGCTTTGTTTATTAAACACTTAAAACTTTTTAATTTTGTTGGAGCATACGATAAATAAATAGTTAAGTTACATTAAGACATAATTCAGAAACTAAAACAATTTAATAACTATCTCTTCTTTATATATTATATAACGAATTGTAAGTTGTATATCATCTATTTATTAGAAGTACTTATAAACTAATGTAATATGTGATATTTTTATTTTTCTTAAGAGAAAATTACAAAAATAGTCCCTGTGGTTTGATTATATTGCAAGTTTGATCCCCAAATTTTAAAAATTATAATTTTAATTCAAATGTTTGGAAGTTTGTTGAAAATTTAGTCTCCACCATTAGTGTCCATTAGTTTTTAACAATCTGGGGACTAAATATGCAATATTATCAAACTATAGAGACTAATAGTGCAATTTGCTCAAAAAATAAAAAAACATTTGAAAGTCAAATAAAATTTAAAAGAAATTAAAATCAAACAGAAGAAATTTAAATAAATATCAATAATAAACTTAAATAATTTTTTAAAATATAAAATAAAGGTTAAAAAATCAAATCAAATTCAAAACTAAATAAAAATAAAAATAAAGCGTATGTAAAAATAGAAAACGAGAAATATTAAAAAAGAAGTATGTGATTAAAGTATAAAATTAAATAAAACCAAATAAAAATAAAAAATACAATCAAATAAAAATTTATAAAATTCAAAATAAATATTATAAAATCATATTATAGTTAAAAAAATAAAAGAAGGTTCGATTTTATTTTTTGTTTTTTGATTTATACTTTCACAAGGTTCTTCTATTCTTTGATTTAAACATGATATATGAACTCAAAAATAATTATCATAAAAAAATGAAGTATACTTCTCATTTTCTCCTTTTCTATTTTTATATGTATTTTATTGTTACTTTTATTTACTTTTTAAATTTGGTTTAATTTCTTAACCTTTATTCTATTTTTTAACGATTATTGAATTTCTCTATTAACGTTTATTTGAATCTTTTAAATTTTATTTTTAATTTTATATGATTTTTTAGGTTTTTTTTTAATTTTTTGAGAAAATTGCACAATTGGTCCCTATGGTTTGACGACACTGCATATTTAGTCCCCAGATCGTTATAAACTAACGGAAACTAATGGTGGGGATTAAATTTGCAACAAACTTCAAATGTTTGGACTAAATTTGCAATTTTTGTTAGGACCGTTTTCGTACGGAGTACTAACGGATTCTACGTGAGACCAGATCAAATAGCGCGGAATTCTATTTGATTGGCGATCCAATCAGTGAGAACAAACAACCTGATCGATCTAACGATGAAACAAACGTGAAGAACGAGTTGGAATCGATCAGGAACAAACTATGAACTTGGATGGGCGACTTGGGACACTCTGGACGGCAAGGGTATGATAGTATTCGAAGTGTTATGTTTTTCCACGAATTATGTGGTATTTATAGGTTTTCAGTGTCCATTCGTACGACTGAACCATTAGCATGGTTCAGTCCTGCGACTGACTCATGCGCCTGACTCATACGCACGACTGAGGGTTAAGTCGTGCGACTAAGTCAATCTTATGTCTCAATCATACGACTGATCCGGTCACCTGGTTTAGTCATGCGACTGGTCCATAAGCATGGTTCATTCGTGCATATGGTCCATCAGTATGGTCCATTAGCATGAATAACCAATGACTAAGTTGAACACATTTCTGAATCATTATTGACTCAGAACTATGTACAACAACCTCAAACCTATATATAATGTTCATCAATATAAATAATACCAATTACAATATGAATATGATATAAACAAACACAATTAAATATCAAAAGCATATCATATTTCATTAATAACTTTTTATTACATATGTGTAAGAAATAAAAGTCATTTACATTGAAGAACATAAACTAGGTACAATGTATCAACAAACTCCCCCTTGGACCTAGTTTACCCTATTGTCTAACATTCTTCATATATTCTTGGAATTTCTTGTACTTCTCCTCTTTTGTGACTCCTGCGTGTATCTTGAATACAAATCAGAGTTTTATAACGTGCTGGAATTGGAGAGCTTGTACAATATCCTGCGTGTCATAGAACAGTGGCTACTTGTACAATGTGTAAACATCTTCAGAAGACAAGTTAGTGAGCCATATTGGGTTAAATACCCTGATAGTCTCTATTTTACCCTCTCTGTTTAGAACTATGACCGCTTCCCCTGTCCTCCAGTCGTAATACCACCATTTGAAGTGTGGAGTGAAGTCCTGAGGCATCCCCCGTAATGGGATCTTAGACACTGTGCGTGGGGGACTCCACTTCAGCACTACCTTCAGCTTCCTAGTGTTAGGGTCAACTTTAGTCCTATGAACGAACCTTTTAGGTTGTTAAGGTCTGAAGTTTACCCATCTGGTGTGGTATTCTCTCTTCAGCACCATCTCGAACCAACCCGACATCTTCCTCGGGTTGGCATACAAAAGGTCTAAACAGGCTAACCTGTTCAGCTCAAAACCGGGAAGAGTCTTCAGATCGTATGGGTATCTGAAGTATTCTATCCCCTTCTCCCTCTTCACGGCATATACCTCCAAATCTTCAAAATAGGCCCAACTGATGATTTTGCCTGACAGCTTCTGATGTCTCTTGACCTTGTACAGTTTGGTGTAGGCGTTTGGCTTTGGAGGTTCTCGTTGGGCTCTTATCTCTTTCAAACAAGCTACCCATTCAGCCTTCTTTATATCAACATTAGCATCCGTGGCTTGGGATTTATCTTCCTCTTTTTCTTTCTCTTTCTCTTTCTCATCAAGTGTACCAAAAGTATCACTGCCATATGTTTCACCCAGATCAGGGATAACATTACACTCAGGGTCAGTGTACTCTGGATAATACTCTGAAGTAACATCTTCAATCTCGATCTCATCCACGCCTTGGAGCTCTTCGTCACTAACGACATTGACCTCAGGAGAATCTTTAACAAGCTCGTCTGGATTTAGTCTGAACATATCTGCAAGCTGCTCGTCAGTCAGGTTGTGGATGATTTCTCCCTCCTCTTGAGTGTAACTCATGGACCATCTTACTATCCCTTGCAAATCAAGAATCATTGTGAGTTGAGTCTTGATTTGCTGAAGGGGAGCAATATCGTAGTCATCGGTCTGTTGAGTTGTATCTGTTCGATTACACAATTAACCATGCATACATTAATCATTTATCAAAGACATTAAACATAAATTTCATAAATTACATTAATGTATTAAACATTTCAAGTACAAAAGTTTCAAATACATAAACATCTAATCATTACTTTTGCTTTGATCTGGTGTCTCTTCAGCTTGAGGAGCTGAGGACGAGGGTCTTTGATCTTGATTTCGCTTAGTGTGTCTCTCCTTAGCAGATGGATTTGAGGCTGATGCAGATGCATCACCTTCTTGATCATCCTCATCGTCATCATCACCTCCTTTGCCTTTTGTACTTCCTCCGGCTTCAGCCTCATGATCATCTTCATCTGATTCATCATCAGAAGAATCATCATCATCATCATCTTCACCATCATCACCATCACCATTGATCTTTAAGGGCTCACCCTTAGTCCCCTTCAACCTTAGCATCAACTTTTTGTTCTTTTCCTCCAGTTCCTCGATCCGCTTTACGGATGCCATCAATAGATCATTTTGGGTAGTCAGGGCATGATGAGCTCGAGCTAACGCTCTCTTATGAGCAGTGTTCTTCCCTGTCAATTGTGCTATTTGCTTGCCCTGAGTGGTGTTGACCACTATTAGCTGATTCATCTGATTTGCCCTCAGATCATATGTAGCTAGCAGCTTGAGCACCAGCCTGTTGAGGCTTGCCAACTGCTCCTCTAATCCAACACTAGGTAGAGCCGATCCCTGTGGAGGTGGGAATTGGGTGGATGTGCCAGGTTGGGGTATAGATGGTGCAGCGGTAGCTGTGGTGTATATGGGAGTAGGGATGGAAGTGGGTTATGGTGGAATAGATTTAGGTATCGTGGGTGAGGTAGGTGTGAATGTATGAGTGGTGGTGGGAGTAGTAGTGGCTGTAGTGGTGGCAGTATTGGTGGTAGGGTGAGGAACAATGGTGGTGGCAGTGGCTGTGGTGATGGTAGAGCTGATCAAAACAATCATTTGCCTCTTTTCCTTCTTGCCACAAGGCTGGGCCAACCTCTTCCTCCTAGAGCCCTTGACAATCGGGGCACTCCCTGGGCTGATCGGCTGGTCGGGTGTGTACGTGGGATCTGTGACATCAGCATCACCACCCTCCGAACCAGCTTGGCGTCCCCCAACCGCCTCTTTCCCCTTCTCGGTATCCACAACTCGGCTACCGACTCTTTGAGTGAGAGGCTCATCATCCGACTCCTCCTTTTCATCTACCATGAAGTCTCGGTGGATGGCAGCCTGCTCAGATCCACTGGGAGCTGAGGAACCACTCTACTGAGGTGGTGGAGAGATAGTAGACGTGTCGGTGGCTCGTGGTTGACTTGAGCCAGCATCTCCACCACCCTGACCATCATCTGGTCATCATCATCATCGTCTTCGTCATCCCGAACCACAATGGGCTCAACATCAGAATCATTGTCATCATGACGCCACTTGTTTCGAGCGGGTGCCACGTAGTCCACGTTGGCCAGGTGGCCAAATAATCTCCTAACCAGGGGCTTCACCTGCTTCCCCCGGTACACCTTCATCTGTCCCAATGTGGTGTCATCCATAACCTCCACGGACACCGCATCATCCTTCTCATTAGGCAAGTGAGGAAGCTTCTCATCAATGATCATCTGAATAAACCTCGGGTACATACAGAACCCCTCATTCCCTTTCGCCTCTATGTTCTCCGTCAGATAGGTGAAGAACATTTGCGAGAAACTGAACGGATGGTTCAGTACCAGTGCAACAAATGCATTCTGGATTTTATCGCTCATCTCGTCAAATCCTCCACGCCGGGAGGCAATGCACTTGAGGATCACATGTGCCAGATACTTGAACTGTAGGCATATGTTACTCTTGTTTAGCACGCCGGCATTGATGTCACCAGCATACTTGATCCTCAAGAAACATCCCCAAACAGTCAGGGGATGTAGCTTGGTTGGGTAGGCTCCGTCCTCACCCAAGTCCAAGACCCTCCCGAAGTCATCTTCCCCTATATCGATGTCTTGGCCGAAGATAGAACTTGGGATCCTGTATGGCTCAACAGAGCGACCGACCATGACATTCTCCCAGAATGCCTGCTGTATGGATCAATAAGGTGTGCAGGGAGTAGAAATGGCTCTGTAAATCCTCGACCGATAAAGAAAAGCAATGATCCCGGCAAACTCTGAAGCGTCCCGGGATGAATTGTCAAAGTAAGCACATATATTGTGCTTAGTACTCATGGTCCATCTGTCAGTCATGTTGCTGCAACTCAAGTAATAAATATGTTAGATCCGTTCATAAAGATGAACAGTTGAATTAGAATAGATTATATCTAACTGGTTCAGTCGTACGATTTAACCACATGACTGAGCTCATTCGTATGATTGAGCCTACGACTGAACTTAGTCATATGCTATGCCTGCGATTGAGTCAGTCATGTGTCTGAGTCACCGATTGATTCAATCGTGCGATTGAATCGTGCGTCTGGCTCAATCGTGCGACTAAAGTTCATTAGCTTGTCCTTTCTCATCTGCACTGTTCGAGTCCAAAATTTTGAATCCTTGTCGAAACAGTCATTTAAACTTCAAGTTTGGATTCATTATATGCGCCTAGACTCGATATTACACTTAATGTCTTTTAAATACACATTTAGGTCCATTTAAGTGTTCTATTTTAGGTTTTAAGTCACGGTTCTTGTTTTAACCCATTCAGACAGTTTAGATCGATTAATCACCCTCATTTGTCATGATTTCAGTCTCAAAGTACCTGTAGACGGATAATAATCGGTCAGCAATGCTAAAACAGTAGTAATCACAACAAGAAATTTAAAAAGGGTGACTTTGCAATCGGCGATTTTGAGAGAGTTTTTGAAGTCAAGTGTAGGGCTACGACCGACTGAGCCCGTTTTTATACTCATTTGAGTTTCAGTCGTACGACTGAACCCATACGCTTGATTCATTCGTACGACTGAGGTTCAGTCGTACGACTGACTTAGACTTCCTTCGCCAGTCGTACGACTGGTTCATACTTGTGATCCAATCATATGCTGTGACCCATACTCATGGTCGAATCTTGTGATTTGCTCATACTCATGGACCATTCGTGCGATTGGTTCATACTTATGGTCCAATCGTGTGAATGGTCCGTACTTATGATCCAATCATACGATTGGCTCATAAGTATGAGTTTGACTTCACCTTTTCCCAACCTTTCAAAAACTTGAATTTTATATGTGACATTATGACCATTGATCATCTCAGACATGATCCTTTTAGCTGAAAACTGTTGATCACCTCAAATATGATCCTTTAATCAAAACTGTTTGATCACCTCAGACGTGATCCTTTTATTTGAAAACCTTGTGATCACCTCAGACGTGATCCTTTTATTTTAAACCTTGTGATCACCTCAGACGTGATCCTTTTAACATTCCAGAAACAAACTTTTATCAGATTAACATTAGGTTCAATTTATGACATTCACAGATTTCCTCTTGTTACATAGTCTGACAGCGACTCAATACAAACATAACTAAAACCAAGAAAAACTTTAAACAAACTAAATTAAGACATTCTTTTTGTATTTTTCGTTAGAGGTGGGTTGAAAACATTTTGACATTCCTTAAATGGTTTCTCCCCCTGAGCAGAACAGCTTCAAGCATTTTCATCTTATCTAGAAAGATTCTTATGGAATCATACGGGAATATACATAATCATTTAGGACCTTTTATATTTATGTAAATACAAGGAATTTTATATTTACCAATTACAGAGCCTTATTCATCTAAGAGTCATGAGCACTAACAGGAAATCATGCTAGAGCTGTTATGTAGCATACATTGACATTGACCATCGGGGAATGCTGCCACGATGATTGTCAGTATATTTGTCCACCTAAATCCATACATAGATTTTTGACATACATTGGTGATTATTTAGGTTTATTATTTCAACAAGCATTTGTGGATCCCACACTTATATGGTAATCAACTT
>BJCO01820146.1:0-10967 GCA_018326465.1 Flaveria floridana | reverse complement strand
GAATACATGCATTAATAAACTAACGAAATAAGTCTTGTAAGCATTGGATAAGGTAAACGGGTCCTTCTTTGTGATTGACCATACGTATGGTACCTCTACCGCTTACCTCTAGTACTGCGGCACCACGTTTAGCTGTCTCTCCATAGACTTCGGCCCAGTACTGTGGCATACGCTTTGCTGTTCATTTAATGACTTCGGCCCAGTATTGTGGCATACGCTTTGCTGTCTCTGGATTGACTTCGGCCCAGTAGCTAAGACTGTTTTGGGGTTTAGCATATGGTATGGGTACAAATTATATCCAATGTACAAGCAAAGTTATAAAGGGCAAATGAATAAATAAACGAAAGAGATAATAAAGATATTATCTATGTGGATACGTATGATGAATGGCCGCGTAAAAGACAAGAATGGTTTTAATGGAAACGAATTATGTTTACGAAGTATGTTTATTATAAAAACTAGAACTCACTCAGCAATGCTGACTTCTTATGTGTTTCCAGTTGGCAAGTACTGTTGCTGGGGATGGCACGAGGCGGCTACTCAGCTCTTTTGGGATGGCATTCTTTTGTTAATGTTTTTGTATTGTAATGCAAACAAACGATATTTTGAAATGAGTGTTGTATTACTTTGCAGAAGCATTTATATTAAAATGAAAAAGTTCTATTACTGATTCCGCTGCGATGATTTAAATAAGAGTATGATTTATGTGCGATGAATGACCAACTGTGAGGTGTCCGGGAACGGGGCCTTACAGTTTGATAATACTAATTGTTACATTCTTAAGCTAGGTTTTTCAATTCCAGAAGAATGGATCCTTCTTAAAGCATCAAGAAAAGGAAACACATATGTTTTGGATATGAACAATACCATACTCACAAGCCATGAAACATGCCTACTATCTAAGTCTTCAGAAGATTAATCTCAATTGTGGCATAGAAGGCTTGTTCATTCCAACATGAAGAATATGAATAAATTGGTGAAAAATAACTTAGTCATTGGACTGCCAAAGAAAGAGTTTTATTATTCAAATCATTGTTCTTCATGCTATAAAGGAAAACAACATAGGATGTCTTATAAATCCAAAATTATCAATACCAACACTACACCACTCAAATTGCTTCACATGGACCTTTTTGGTCCAACCAATGTCATAAGCACTGGAAAAAGGCAATATTGTTTAGTGATAGTGGATGATTTCACTAGATTCACATGGTCTTCTTCTTAAAACAAAAGAGTGAAACATCTGAAACATTAATGGACTTTGTCATCAAGATTGAGAATCAACTTGATTTAAAAGTTAAAATTTTCAGGAGTGACAATGGGACTAAATTTATTAATGCTGATTTAGATTCTTTTTACAGGAATAAAGGCATTGCAAAGCAGTTCAGTGCACCGAGAACTCCACAACAAAATGGAGTTGCTGAAAGAAGGAACAAAACTCTCATTGAAGCAGCAGGAACAATGCTAGCTGACTCCCAGTTGCCTATCACATTTTGGGCTGAAGCTGTGAACACAGCATGCAATGTTCAAAACAGGACCTTAATTGTCAAAGAACATAATAAAACACCTTATGAGCTTTTATTCAAAATAAAACCTTTCATAGGATATCTTAGAGATTTTTGGTGTCATGTATTTGTGTTAAACACAAAGGAACAATTGGAAAAATTTTCTGAGAAAGCCTATGATGGTTTCTTTGTTGGATATTCTTCAATATTTAAATCATATAAGATTTACATTCCACAACATAACATTATGGA
This sequence comes from Flaveria floridana, assembly GCA_018326465.1. Classification (NCBI taxonomy): domain Eukaryota; kingdom Viridiplantae; phylum Streptophyta; class Magnoliopsida; order Asterales; family Asteraceae; genus Flaveria; species Flaveria floridana. The sequence goes on along the minus strand of BJCO01820146.1, from coordinate 9,210 downwards.
AGAAACTTCTAATGTTTCATTTGATGAATCCGTATTACCAAATCTGTAAAAGGATCATCATGGTTGTTTGATATAGATGCATTAATAGACTCTTTAAACTCTGGTTATTTGATAAATGCAGGTTCTGCTGATACATGTTATCCATTTGTCCGTCCAAATCTGAATGAAGTATCACTATCAGTTGATCCTCCAAGACCTCAAACCTCAAGTATCATGGATCAAGGACCAACCAATATCAACAATGATGCTCTTCCAGTTTAGCAAAATGGATCTACATCCGGAGATGGCAACACTGCATCCGCAGCTAATAACCCTGCATCCGTAGATGATCATCCTTCATCCGTAGATATGGATAAACCTTTAGTAGATGCTCTAAACATTGGAGATGATCCTTTGCATTCCAAAGAGTTGTCAGCAGCCCAACGTATACCATCCGTAGATGTTCTTGTAACTCATATGGATGAACAAAACACCTCTGTAGAAGTTCCTGCGGAAGACATTCACAATACAACTGATGTACCAAATGAAGAACATGTTACTTCAAATGCTAAACATGAAGAACATTTTGATCACTTCTTAAATTCATCATCATAGATGAATCCATCCGCTCCAATGGATATGTCTAACTTGGAATCATCCATTCCGGTTGAATCTATCTCAACAACCAGAATTCACAAGTCTCATCCATCTAATAACATAATTGGAGACCTAAATGCAAGAACCACAAGAAACCAAGGGGGAGCTGCAAACATTTGCTTGTTTACTTGTTTTCTTTCTCAAGTTGTTCCTCCAAACATCACAGCTGCTCTAAAGGATAATAGCTGGATTGAAGCTATGCAGGAAGAGCTTTAGCAATTCAAAAAGCAGAAGTCTGGAATCTTGTTGATTTGCCTGAAGGTCAACATCCAATTGGAACAAGATGGCTCTTCAATAATAAGCTAGATGACAGATGTATAATTGTGAGAAACAAAGCTAGGTTGATTGCTCAAGGATATACTAAAAAAGAAGGGATAGACTATGATGAAGTTTTTGCTCCTGTTGCAAGAATTGAAGCAATCAGAGTATTTCTAGCCTATGCTTCCTATAAGAAGTTCACGGTCTATCAAATGGATGTCAAGTGTGCTTTCCTTTATGGGAAAATTGATGAAGAGGTCTATGTGGCTCAACCTCCTGGTTTTGAAGATCCTGACTACCCACATAGAGTTTACAAGCTAGACAAAGCTCTGTATGGCGCTCATCAAGCACCAAGAAAGTGGTATGAAACATTATCATCTTTCTTGCTCAAGCGTGGGTACAAAAAAGGAACTATTGATCAGACACTCTTTCTCAAACAAGAACGTCAAGAACTTTTGGTTGTTCAAATATATGTAGATGACATCATATTTGGATCAACCAACAAGACACTGTGTGTGAGTTTTGAAGAGTTAATGAAATCTGAATTCCAGATGAGTTCAATGGGAGAGTTGACTTTCTTCATTGGCCTACAAGTTCATCAGAAAACAGATGGCATTTTTATAAATCAAGAGAAGTATATCCATCAAATATTGAAGAGGTACAATCTTGTTGATACATCTTCATGCAAAACTCCTACTTCAACAATAGACAAGATTGTGTCTAATCCTACTAGGAAATCTGTTGATCAAAGATTGTATAGATCAATAATAGGATCTCTTATGTATCTCACTGCCAGTCTACCTAACATAATGTTTGTTGTGTGTGTTTGTGCCAGGTACCAATCTGATCCAAAAGAGTCTCATTTTGATGCTGTTAAGAGAATCTTCAGATATCTAAAGGGGAAACCAGCTCTAGGACTATGGTATCCAAAAGATGGATATTTTAGTCTTTACTCATACTCAGATAGTGATTTTGGAGGATGCAACAATAACAGAAAATCCACAACTGGTGGATGTCAATTCTTAGGACCAAGACTTGCTTCATGACAGTGCAAGAAGCAAACAAATGTCTCTGTATCCACAACTAAGGCTGAGTACATAGCTGCTTCAGCTAGCTGCTCTCAAGTACTTTGGTTGCAAAACCAACTACTTGATTATGGTTACAATTTCCTTTAAACACCAATTCATATTGATAATTCAGCTGCTATATTCATCACTGCTAACCCAGTTCAACATAGTAAAACAAAGCATATTGAAATCAGATATCATTTTCTAAGGGATTGCTCAGAAAAGGGTCTAATCAAGTTAATCAAAGTGGATACAACAAATCAGCTTGCTAACTTATTCACTAAAGCCTTTAATTCAGTTAGATTTAATTTACTAATTGAGTCTTTGGGCATGATTAACTTAGATTAATCATGATAAGAAAAGCATGTGACTATCCTTTTAAGTAGTAATTTATTGTGTCTTTTGTTTCAGCATGTCATATGTATGGGAAATGATGGTACACTATGCCTTTGCTTACTTCCTATAATTAACTAACATTAAATCTGATCAAAAGTACTTTGATATGTGAGTAGGTTCATCTTGAGTGGAAACTACACTAAGAGCTTGTATAACATAATGAAAAGGTGACTGTCTGTGGGAAACTCGATTTAGAGAATCAAGCAAGTAAGTCCTATCCTGATGTGATCAAATCAATCACTCAAGCATACTATGTATAACACTTTATAGCTTCTATCTTTGCAAAATCATATTCCCTCTATTTTGTGTGAACAAAGACCTGGGTTTATGATTTAGAGTATGTGCTTCATCCTCCCTTTTTTTTGTGTGAACAAAGATCTGGGTTGCAAGCACCTCTGTTTTACTTAAGTAAAGACCTGGTGACCTTATGGGGATCATATATCAGCTCTCAAAAGAATCCATTATGATCAACTGTATATTATCTAAAGAGCAGTAACAACAAAGCATTAATGAGACTACAAATTTGTCTCAAGATAGAATTTATAACTTAATGTACATAGTCTCTAAGAGTGGAAAAGTAATGATTTGTCTCACAAACGGAGGACAAACTCTAATGTGAATTGAATGTGGAGCGCATAACAGTTAATCTCCAATAAACATTAAAACATGATAAATAGCATACGTAGTTGATACAATACTCTTGCTTGGATTTAAGTGGAACTATATACTTGCAATCGGGTGTAGCATTAGATCATATCTCATCAAACAAATCAAACAGAGAAGAAGCTTAGTGTCATAGTATGATCCCCTTATATATATATATATATATATACATGCATTTATTTTAACAGATTTCATCACTTTTGGACTGTCATATGTCTTTCATGCTATTCTTCTACAAAAATTTATGATAAATGCTAAATCTTATCACTAGTCACAAATTTAAGGGGAGTAGTTAATGCATGAAAAACAATAAAAGCTGAATTTTGATCAACCAACTAAGAAGGAATTGGAACTTGAGCACTAACTTGGCTACAGGATATAAACCTTCTTGTGCACAATTGTCATGCAAACAAAGTCAACAAGGTCCAATATCATTAAATGGTTCTATCACTTGATTAGGACCATACAATCAAAAGAAGTTTCAAACATTGCATTCAACATCAGCAGAAGCTACAGTGAAATTTTAGCATCAGCAGAAGCTACAGTGTGAAACTTAACCAAATAAAATATGACCATCCGTAGAATTGGTAAACTACAGGTGTGTTAATATCTTAAAAGTATAATCCATGTTCATAGAGTGGTAATCTATGGATAATCAAGTTATACTTCAAATTCTAATTCAGTTCTTGATAGTTAGGCATCTACAGATGTTATGCATCCGTAGATGTCCCTCGGAAGAACTGAAATCTTCGGAAGAAATAACTTCCACAGAAAGGGTAAAAAGGTAGTAGGACCCACTTAGTTAAATAAATAAAATTAATATGTCCTAGAGTATAAATGATGTTTTTGACTTAAAACTTTCATTATTCATTTTTAGAGCACTTTTTAGACCTAGAAAAGCGCACTCCCTTTTCCCCCTTTCACAAACATTCAAAATTACCAACTCAAAACCTTAAAACAAACACGTAATCTTGATCACAGATCATTGTTTTGAAGGTAAATCATGTCATAATCATCAATAATGAACTATTTGATTCCTGATTATCGTTGAAACTGATCGTATTCATGTCTGTAACACTCATACTAACATAATCTTCCTCGTTCTTATGTACAGATGACGAATAGGTTTGCAAAAGCGCACAATGTGTGCGCATTCCTTAATGCTAATGATCCCGCATTAGAAGGCTATCGGGACATCATCAAATACCTTCGACGGTCCAGGCTCTTCTATGCCCTGACAGCAAAGCCTGTGATTCATCAAGAGCATATAGTGGATTTCTAGAATTCAGCTCGAATAGAGCAAGATGGAGAAGATGATGTGATAGTTTCTGAAATCCGAACTAAAAGACTACGGATTAATGAACAAACTATCAGAAGGTCACTTGAGCTGGGTGAACGAGAGGTTGGTCACCCAGATGTGTTCGAAAACGAATACATAGAGAAGGTTTTCTACCTGATGGGATATGATGGTGATTTTGATAAGGGAGAGATCAAGAAGGGAAGACTGTGCAAACCTTACCGATTTCTATGTCACACTTACCTTAAGTGTATTTCAAACAGGAAGTCCGGACTAGATAGGTTATCAAGGCACATCTCTTCGGGTATCATAGGGATCTTTGAAGGAAGGACTTACAACTACTCAAAGTGCATATTCAACTATCTGTTCGACTAAATAAGAGTGCAGAAGGTCATCAAGATGTATATGTTCCCTAGGTTCCTACAACTGATCATCAATGTTGAGCTGCCTAGGATAGCAAGAGACGGGGATGTGTTTGTACAGGCTCATTTGGGTAGATCTATACTGAACAAGATCATTGGAAAATACCAAGGGGAAGACATGCCAATGTTTGCCCATGTGCAGGATGCCAATGCCAACATTCCACAAGAACTGGTTTGGGAAGATCAGCAAGAAGAGTCATCATCTAACTCTATCCAAGCCTCACATTCACCCCATCAACTAACCTCTCACCAACATATATCTCTAGACAGTGAAAACACAATGCCCATATCACCTATCCAATAAGAATCACCACCACAATCTCAATCAGTCACTCAACATACCCAGCCAGTCTCTCTAATCCACAATCAATCACCTATCCATCAACAAACTGAAACTTCATAATATCATACTCCTGAGAGTTCTCATACTGAGCCTATTCATATAACTTAGTCTCAAAACTCATTTTATTCTAGTGAGACTGAGTTAATGTCTTAAGAGCACCATTCCACTCTCAGTCTCCAACTCATAAAACCCAGTATTATCTGATCACACTGAACCCATAACTCTAATTCTTGATGCTCAGCAACTGTCTCAACCTTAATATCAAGAGCCTGTTGATCGAACAGTTGGGACTTGCTCAAGTTCAGCAAGTGTTGCTCCCATTGAAGTAGATAATGATGAGACTGTTGCTGAACCTGTAGCAGAAGAAAAAGGAAACTTTGTTGATGTTGTTGCCTACCATGAAGATGATCTGAGTGATAAGGACATCCCTATGAGCAAGAGTTACCTGGTGGCTGAATACAACAAACTGGTGCTCAAGTCAAACAAAAGAAAACAAAGAATACAAGAGTTGAAGGGGATTATAAAAGAAAAAGATGAAGAGTTGATGGAACTAGAAGCAAAACTCAAAAGGCTCAGAGAAGATGCTCAATGCAACAATGAAGTCATTGATGCATTACTCCAACATGAGAAAGAACTGCTGGAGTCGGTAAATCATGAGAAAAATGAAAAAGAGAAGATGGTTTTGAAAGTTGAACAAGTCACGAACTCTCTCTCAGCTCAATCTAATATGTTAAAGTTGAAATATGAAGAAATTGAGGAGCTAAAAATGAAGATATATGCTCTGGAGTCAAGTGCTGCTCCATCAATAAAACCAGTGAAAGAATCTTCCAAGACTGCAAAGCACCTCATTCCTTACTCAAGGAAGAGGAAGTACCTACGTGCTACTCAAAAGAAGGTGATCAGTGTGGAAGATTCACCTATGAAGCCAAAACCTACATCCCCTGAACTCACCACTTCAGTAGATTTATCTACTGTGAAGAAAACCCCTCAAGAGGATAGTGACAGTGATGCAGAATGGAATGAGCTGATAAAAATGGACTCTCCAAAAGAAACAAAAAAGTCAAAGGCTGATGACCTTCTAACTACAAAAGACATCCTAGAAGAGAGACCTGAGTCTTCCATGTTTATGACCCTGATCAACCATGGATTTCCATATAACATGGTTAAGAAGATGGATATGTTTGAGTTGAAGAATCTGTTAAAAGAATTTGAGCTTGATAGATTCATGATCTCCAACTGTGATTATGAAGCTTTCACAACCTTTCAACAATTTAGAAGATCAAGAAAGACTTAGACCACTATGAAATAGCTAAACTAAGCAGATACAACATGACCTGCTGGCTACAAGGTCATAATTACAAGATGCATGAGCTTAAAGGCAGAACAATTGGTGAGTTAAGAAGAATGATGGAGCATGTTATGAATATTGAACTTGAGATAGGGGTGAGATTTGGAACTGAAGCTCCAAACCTAGCCATAGAGCACCACAACAAAGCTCCTGCTGAACCAGTGACTGTTGAAAGCAAAGATCAGCATAAAGGGAAAATAAGCTGGTTAGAGAACCAAGGGAAGTGATACACAGCAAAGTATGGCCACTTGGAACAACTGTCAGAGAAATCACTGAACAAAAGTCTACCCTGATAGAGCTGATTGATCATCTCACAACTCCCAGCTCTGTGGAAGAAAACAGGATCATGGCTTGAAAATATGATCCAGACTGGGATTGTGCAGTAATTAAGAGAACATCTGTAAGAATTCAATACTTCCATGATGTATTTTCACTATTGTGTTTGCCAGAAAATGATCTCAAAGACTTAGTGGCTGTTTGGCAACTTCTGAATGGGTAAGTGCTGAATCAATAAGAGGTCTGAACCAATAAGAGGTCTGAACCAATAAGTGCTAAACCAGATTAAGTCTGTTTGGTTGTATATCTGTTTGGTTATAACTCCTAATATTGAATAATTATTAAAAAAAATACAAACCATAATAAAAAAATCTAAAAAACACATAAATCCTTCTTGAAAACATACTAATTTGCGTACAAACCATATTAGAACATCCAAATTACACATAAAATCCAAGTAGAAATTAATAATTTTGGTTTTAAGCATTTGACATTAGTTGAGTTGCTATCTCATCATGCAAAGTAGTCATATGCTCAATGCCTTGCGAGTCCCATTCCATGTCGTGAACAGACTGGCCATCACTTTCCTCCTCTTGCATTTCTCCAAAAAAAGTATTCTCGTTGTATTCCATAAATAACTAATCATGAATATTCCATTTCCTTATAAAGTTATGGATAGCGAAACACGCAATCACTATGTCTCTTTGTATTGGAAATCAAAAAGGTGCCATTTGTTTTAGGATTGGGAATCTTGCCTTCAAAACACCACATGCGCGCTCAATTACATTTCTGAGTTGTGCGTGAGCATGGTTGAATTTTACTTCCTTAGTCAATGCACGTTGTCGTCGAAAATCGGCTAACCAATATCTCGTATTGCGGTAGGGAGTCATAAACCCACGACTGTTGGTGTATGCAGCATCGCAAAGATAATATTTGTCTATAAACGTTAGTACCAAAACTATTACATAATATGAAAATCGGCTAAACAGTTATATCAAAGTTAAGGAACGGATAAAAACCTGGTGGGGGAAAATAAAAGCCCGAAGTCGGATTAAATGCAACTTCTTTCAAAACACGTGAATCATGTGCAACACCCTCCCATCCGGCCCATACGAACGTGAATATCATATCAAAATTACAGATTCCCAAGACATTTTGAAAGCATTCACCCTTTCCTCTTCCCCTGTAACGACTCTGTTGATCAGTAGGTACGACTGCATGTACAAGCGTTCCATCTAACGCACCTATAGCTCCAGCAAATATTTGTTTTAGCCTACTATGTTTTTCTGAAGCATTCGCGATCGTATTAGAAGACGTCAGAACTATAACTTCTCTTGCGAAATTCATCATTGCAATTAATACCTCATGAAAACATCTATGAATTGTTTCTGTTGAGTGTTGAAACCTTCGCTTAACCATTCGAAAACGCTCATTATGTCCTATGACAATAAAAAACATAGCCATCTTTTCTTCAATGGTTATTGATCTACTACTCTGCAACCAATTTCTTTGCTTAAAATGATTGCACAATAGTACATATGAATCACGTGACATGCGCATCATCTCATGATATTGTGTAGAAGTTCCATGCAACAATTCTTGTGTGTACTCATGACCAGTCAGTGCCGAATTCAGATCTCTTATCCTTTCATGACCGGTCAATGTCGAGGCTAATTGTAGCCAATGCCAACAAAGCAACAAGAAAACCATAATCTCCTCATCCGAGTTCATAGGCTACCTGTCATCCAAAACTATCAAAACAATAGAATCCAAAACATTCGCAAAAAGAATTCAAACAACATTCCAAAACATATCATAGAATTCAAAAGACACATCCGAAAGTAGCATTTAAAGTTAGCATCCAAAAGGCCATACAAACATAGTTTAATGTTTAGCTATCCAAAAGTAGCATTTAAAGTTAGCATCTAAATGACACATCCAACTATGGCTAAAAGTTTAGCTATCAAAAGACACACCCAACTATAGCTAAAAGTTTAGCTATCAAAAGACACATCCAACTATAGCTAAAAGTTTAGCTATCAAAAGACACATCCAACTACAAGACAACATCAAAACAATCCATACTTCGCTCCCGCGTTCTTAACCCACATTTCACAGGTGTGCGGCTTAAGTCGTAACCACACTTTCCTCAAATCAGCATTTTCACCGAAAAGCAAAAGCGCCGTTTGATGTTTCGCCTCAAATTCTGACCATCCTAACGTCTCCAGCTTCTCCATGGATGCATCTATATCATTAGACTGATTGTGTTTCTCAAGCAACATCTTTGCCACATTCCTGATATCCTCCCCAACTTCCATAAGATGTGAATTGAATGTTTGCTTCCCTTTTTTAGACCGACCTGATGACTCATTACTAACACCTTGAGTTGATGCTTTTCTTTTTTGTTTAGACCGATTAGAAGACTCTTCACTAGCCCCATGTTCCATTTGAGAGCCATCAATGTCCGAAAGAGCATGTTGATCAATCAATTCCACAGAAGGATG
>BJCO01820094.1:0-29463 GCA_018326465.1 Flaveria floridana | reverse complement strand
TCAAGCCTTTTTAGCACATCCATTTTCAATGCTTGAGTTAGAATGGAATAAGCTTTGAGATCAATTTTTATCTTTTTGTAGTCATCATCATCAAAAGTGAGATCCTCTATGGGTATTATTGAGGTTTTGTATAGAGCAGCTTGATCAGTAGAAAGTGTCACTGGAATGTGAGGCCCTTTACATATGGAAATCCAATAGTCCGGATCTACACCTGTAATATAATTCATAAACCTAATCTCCCATTGCTTAAACTCAGATTTGTGTTTAAGCATAGGAGTTTTAGGAGTATGACCAAGTTCAGAGACAGTATATGAATCCATTTTAATAAGTTGTTTTTAACTTGTTTAAATACAGATTAGATTGATTCTTAAGTCCACCTTGTCCAATCAGTCCAAAACAAGCTTATATCATTAGATCTGCTGAGTGTAGAGCAGATAGTTGTTAGAACTTCTTTTGTTAAGTTTCTGAGTATGTTTCTGATATGATTTTATGTTAAAGCAACTGTTCACAGATTTGTTTTTTGAGGTTGATTATGAATGGACAGTGACTATCAAAGTATATCAGCAGATATTCAACTTGTATACTGAATAAAGGTAGTCAAACACTCTATCAGCAACTCAATCACTAGATCAATCGAGTTCAGCTTACATCTATGTAGATCTAAAGAAGAACCGAGAGCCAAAGCTCTGATACCAATTGACTGGGTGTGAGAATGATGTTCTCTGTTGTTGTGTTACAACAAGGACCGAATATGATGATTGAGTCAGTGATGATATTGCGGAATCATACAATCACAGAACCTTGAATGCAAGAAATGCTCATAAATGCACTTTGTATTGATTAAGATGAACAGTTACAGTAAATGCTAGGGTTTGAGCACTATACAGTAACAGAACACCTCGTGGACAAAAGACTTAATATTCTAATTGTCTAACGTTAGTCAAATGTCACCTCACATACAAGGTTTTCTATTCTATTTATAGGCTGACAAGAAGCGTTTACAAAAGACTAAATTACCCCTATAAATAATCTAGTCTTAAGTACAAAAGATCTTCATCAGCATTTGTTGTTGTTCATCCGCATTAACTAATGCGGATGTGTTGATCTTCATCAGTATTGGTTTTTCTTCTATCGTATTAGTGTTTGGTAATCAGCATTGACAAATGCGGATAAACAAACACTTGGTTCATTTGTTGCTGAGCATCCACATTAACTAATGCGGATGAACACTTTTTGTCAGCATTTGTTCGGTTGTCCGCATTTCTTAATGTGGAAGAACAAATACTTGTCAGCATTTGTTCTTTGGTCATCCGCATATACAAATACGGATAGCCGACACTTGGTCTTCTTTTGTTGATGCATATTCTTCATCCGCATTGATTCTTGGACTTGGGGAGATTTTAGTAGAACAACCATCATCCACTACTTGAATTGGCATGTATGATCCTTTCAGGGTCCAACAATAAGTATGGTCCATTAGCATGGATAACCACTTGATTTAGTTGAACACATTGTTGAATCATTATTGTCTTAAAACTATGTACAACAACCTCAAACCTATATATAATGTTCCTTTTATATGTGTAATACTAAATACAATAAGAATATGATATAATCAAAGACAAATAAACATCAAAACACATATCATAGATCATTAAGCACTTGCATTACATATGTGTAAGAAATGAAAGACATTTACATTTAAGTACATAAACTAAGGACATCATGTATCAACAAACAGTACCCCATGTGCCTAAGTTTATGCCTTAGAATGATCAAGTGTGGTCCATGCGCTGGAACAGTGGTTCATGCGCCTAGAAAATTGGCTGGATTGCCTAAGTGTTGGGGTCAGGCACCCCAATAGTACTCATGCGCCTGAATAGTTCATGCGCCTAATTTAGCAGAAAATCGGTTAAGTATTGGGCCATGCGCCCAAATAGTTATAAAGTGCCTATGCAGTGCTCATGCGCCTGCATAGTGCCCATGCGCCCAGAGCACTTAGAATTATTTCTGAAATTCTAGGAATCTGTGATTTTAAGGTTTTGACCAAAGTTTGACCTGAGGTTATTAAAAGCTTATTTTATGCATGAATATGACTTTTTCTTATGTTTCTTATGTTCCAATTATATTATGTTGTATGACTTTACGTGGTGTGTTTATGTTCGTAAACGTAAAGTATTATCATTAATAAAGTGAAAGACTAATGACAATGAAAAGTGGAACATAAATGAAAGAATGAAAGACTTGCAAGCAAAATGAATGGAGGTGCACGACGATGTTGTCGTTAGCTAAACTGTGATGCGGGCTAGCTACCCCAAAGGATGCACACAGGGTCAATCATTCAGATTGACAGGGACCTTTATAGCATACCCTAGGTGACTGGGTCAAGCTTCATGCACAATATTCGGGGGTCTATTTATAGATCGGGGCCTTACAGTACGTTTGTATGATAATATGTATGTATTGTATGATAAACAAACAAACAAACAAACCCAGTATATCCCACTCAGAGCAGGGTCTGGGGGTAGGTAGTGGCAAGTCTTTCCTCTATCTGGGTAGGTAGAGAGACCGCTTCCAAAGAGACCCCTGACTTGATCAACAAAAGCAATAACGATAGCAAGGCAGCAAATAATATATCATACAGCACACAACATACACTTAAAATCACCAACAGATTAAGAAAAGGATATAGCAAACATCAGAGAAGCGGCGCGTTTCACCTATAGAGGGCAGTTGTGGACTGCGTACACCTTAGGCCCTGCAAATAATATATCACACAACACACAACTGTATGTATTGTATGATAATATGTATGTTTTGATTTGACTATATTTGTCATACTTCTTTGTTTGGTTAGGCATGTTTGATTGCTTGATTTGTCTGTTTGTATGTTAGTAACCTCTTAAGAATGAGAAGGTCCAGCTTCTTCTGCATTCTTCTGAATTTCTTCAGATGCTTTCAGAGACTCTTCAACATCCATTTCTATTGCTTGATCTTGTTGAGCTTGTTTGACTTGCTCAATAGTGGAGTGATCTTCAAAGCATTCCTGCAATTAACTATATGTTCTACAAAGTAGTCAACAACAGCCTTTTGATCATAATACTTGCTCTCTATTGTCAGATGAACAAGCTGCTCCAAAGTATGTTTGTCTAGGCTTTGCACATCAATGTTGCTAACCAGTGTGGTTACAACATGATTTCCCTTTAAGATCTCAAGATTGTTGTTCGCAGAGTTTCTCATTCCTGCTATCCCTTCAATGTGTGTTAAGCATTGCTGATCTAATTCCAATCTATGTTTGAGAGCAGCATTTACATACATAGTGCCCGAAATCCTTAGCACGTGTATGAAATAGCAGCAATCTCCCTTGCACAACACATCTACTATTGCTGGGAATGTCTTGGTCTTCAAAAATGAGACATAAGATGAATGGAGTGGCTTTATCTCCACAGGGTCAAAGAGCCTTATATCAGTTGCTACTTTGCTTCTCTCTAACACCACTTCAAAGTAGGTCTCATCATAACACCATCTTGTGATTGGATGTTGATATTGATTACCATCTATGTTTTTCATGATCAACTTTAAGTCTGATGGCCTCAGAGGGCAACCGACCCTTTTCAAGATGTCAGAATCAATCTGAGAAGATGATTCTTCACTGACTTGCTTTTGTTTGCTAGCTGACTTTTACTTTCTTCTAAGCTTTTCAATGTGAAACTTATCTTCTCTGTTAACTTTATCTTTCATCTCATGATGTTGTCTGTTCATGTATGATCTTAAGATATGATAGAATTCTGCTTATTGTTTGTGTGATTGACCATTCTTAATTGCATCAGGTCCAATCTATCTTCGTAGTTGAACGATCCCAATTGGGATATGTATGATAAGTACTTTACAAGTCCAGATACTCTCTTGATCAGAATTGCATCCTAGATTTCATCACATTTCCATGTCATAATCTTTCTTTCATTGGCATCTGCTGTGAGTGTAATTTTGTCATAGAGCTTGATAAAATTTGTTTTCTCATTTATCATCTCTCTTACTTCATTACCTTCAGGCATAGCCTATGAGGCATGAATTGTCTAGGTTCCTTTATAGCATGAAGTTCAGGTGGAGCTTGATGATAAGTGGATAGAGAAGATGCAGGATGAGGTCTGAAGATCTGTGGCTTAAGAGCATTTTCTAGAATGTTCTTGTATATCTCTTTAGCCATTTCTTTCATTTGAGATACAGATCTCCCTGCATATGACCTGTATGGTATTCTTGTATGACTCAACCAGCTTTTAACCTGGAAGTAGGTCATCTTCTTTATTTGAGGGTCTTTTGGAAGATTTTTTTCAAGTTCTTGCTTGTCTTTGATTTCCTTATATTTCTGGTATGTTTGCTCTTTTTCATCATTCATGACTTCTTGAAAGTCTTAGAGCAAGTCTTTAACCTCGGACAAGTTAAGATGTATGAATGATTCATAAGGAAACCCTCTTGTTGTTAATTCAATCCCCATCAATATTTAAGGATCATCAGAGAAAAGTTCTTGTATGTTTTGCATCACCTCATCTGTATCTCTTTCTTTTTCATCAGAATGACTCAAGATAATTATGGAAGCTTGTTGTTGGTCAAGAGATTGATTTATCTCCCCTTCTTCAAGTGTAGTTACTTTAGATGTTTGTTGTGATTCATCGAAGTCAACTGATTCAGTTTTGACTTTAAGAAGTTTGAGTGGAGGAGATTCTAGTTCTTCTTGTTCTACCACTTGTTGTTTCCCTTAATCAAAGACGCTATACATGACCTCTTTCTCTTTCTTTCACAAGTTCTAAGCTGAGCCTCAGATGATGATGAAGCTTGATCCTTGGATGATTTGGATTGTTCTTTTAAAGATCAGCAAATTGTTTGATAAATTCCTTTTGTTTTTCTAACATTGTGTTCACAGGGACAATGCTAGATTCCATTGTTTGTGTGTCAGGATTATGAAAATGTTTTCTTAAAATTAGAGAGTACTGCATGCTTTTAAGTGGATTTGATTTTTCAAAGAGCTGGTCCATAGAATAAGGTTCCTCATAAATGATGATTGCTTTTTCAGACTCTTTGGTGATTGTTTGTTTAGCTTGAGCCATAATTTGCTCTTCAAACTCATCACTCTGTTCTGGTTCTTGACCTTCTGAATGTTCTTCCTCATTCAATAGAGTGTTTGTATACTCTAATTCTCTATTTAGCCTTTCAGTTTCTTCATTTTAAGAAGAAAATGTGCTATTAAGCTCATCTATCTCCAAATCCTTCGAATCTATTTGTTTTATTAAGTATGCAATACCAAGTCTTGCACTACTTAAATCTTGGTCTTTCACCTTCAGCTCTTCTTTTGCTTGTTTAAGTTGTTCTAGAAATTGAACCATCAACTTTTGAGCTGTTTTTCTATCTCTTCATCTTTACTTTTCAGCTTATCTTTAAATTTTCTTTCTCTGTTGTTTGACTTTTCAATCAGTTTGTTATACTCAGTGAATAAGAACACCTTTGAGTATTCAATCTCTTCCTCAGTAGGTATCTCACTTCCTTGTTCTTTAGTTTCCATATGTTCAACATAAGCACTTTTTCTTCTTGAGTATGCTTATGTTGTGAAGATATGCCAACTTCTTCTTGATGACTGGTATGTTCTTGCAATGATACATCAATGTCTCTCAAAAGAGAAGACAATGTTTGTTGATTTGATTGGGTTAGGCTGTGTGGTGGTGAAGGCAAATGATGCTCAAACTGGAATTGTTCCATCTGTTGTGCTTCTTTAATAACATGCTCTTGTTCTTGAATGAATGGTTGTGGTTTAGATCCAATGTGATCATGTATGATGGGTGCCAGTTCAGGTGCAGCTTGCTCTTCTTGTATGATAGGGACTTGTTGAATGATTGGTTCTTGTTGAATAACATGTTAGAAAATCATCTGAGGTTCACCTTGTCCTGGAATCCTCATAAAGATGTCTGATATAGGGATATGATGATCAATCATGTGTGCTGACATAGGCACCTCATCTCTTTGGTACAAGCTGGACTTGATCCTGGTGAAAACATGTTCATTAAAATGAACAGGATGAAAGATAGCTCCTTCTCTTGGAATGTCTAGAAGCAGATCATCAATAATCATCTAAAGGAACCTTGGATACATGTGAAACTTGTTCCTTACTTCAATCAGGTTGTATACCATTCCATTCAGCACTTGTGCGGTAAAATTGAATTCCTTCTATGATGCTTGCTATTGGTGAAGAGCTTCTTAAAGAAGTAGCATCCCAGCCAGTCTTTCTATTTGTCATTGTCTTATGATATGTGTGCATTAAAAATCTGAATTATGCACACATGTATGACTTCTTGATTAGCTTTCTATCAATGGTACCAGTGTAACCAATCTGTCTGAAAACATGTAGCACATAGTTTTCATCAAATTCAACTAGACCTTCGGTATCTTCATCTCCCAATTATAGAACTCTCCTTGATCTGATGGTTATGAATAGAAGATACTATCACTTGCTGGCCATTCATCTGCTCTATGTGAGCATGAGTCCAAAATTGGACTATATGATTTTCATAAATCTCAGGCCTGGCTGTCGTAGCATGAACTAGCCTAGTCTGTCTGATGGCTTGTATGATATCTCTATAATTCACAACCTTAGGTGAATCAGGATCTAGAAATGCACAGAGATTATGATCTCTTACAAACACTAGGTTTACCGTATCTGTAATGAAAAGATTGAAGTTAGTATCTTTTTTGCTAATAATGTGTTATGATAAAATATTGGTCAAGTGTATATTAGAATGTTGTGTTTGTTATGAGATGTTGGAATGTATGGTTAAACACTTGTGTTTATATGACCTTTGCAATTTTCTAATTGAACTAGTTTGACTTTTTAAGCAGTCAACACTTTGTTAATTTTTATCATGCAAATCTTGTCTGTTTTAATTTGATTTTATCCAAATTGTATTAGTTGTGTTTGTTTCATCATCAACAAGTTGTTTTGTTCACTTTATACATCCAATCTATCTCATACCAATTTGTTCCTTAGATTCAGTTTGACTTTTTAGAGTCAAACTTTAACTTTAAATGCACATTTAATGAAATTGCATTTAATGCTTGTATGTTGAGTGCCATGTCAAATCAACTGAATTTTCATGTTTATTACTGACTTTCGAACATGTTTACTAGGTTATACCGTATTTCAAACAATTTTCAACATTTTGAAAGATCAACAACCAGTTTTTGTATGATTTTGGCATGAACATCATGTCTGAACATGAACCTTATGAACACTTAATCAAATTTCCTCAAAATAATAGTTCATACACAGTCGACTATGGTCATTTAACACATATTCAGTGTTTGATTTGGTTTAAAACATTAAAAAATTCATGTTTTGATTTCAATTTAATGTTTGACCTAGGTCGAGCAATGTCGGAATTGAAATCATAAAACTAGATGTTTTAATGGATGCTTAATGATCAAAATCATGTTGTTATACCAATTTGATTATGAATAAGATGAAAGATCAAATAGATTTTGGTTTGAAATCGGACAGGGGTTTAAGGGTTTATCAGTATTTTGAATGTTTTAAAACTTTAATTTTCTCACTTTCACTCGTGATGAATGAGAAAATTACGAGTGCTGAATTATATATAAAATGGACAACTGTGTGTCCGTTGTGTATACACAGTTTGTCCGCTGTGTAAAAACAGTTTTAACCGAAAATTAAATTTTAAGTGTCCGCTGTGGGTTTCACGTGCGCTGTGTGAACAGTGTTCGCTGTACAATTTTAAACTTCTATGCTGTGGATCCCTTTGACTGATTCTGAGTATACAGCGGATGATTTCTTCGTCATACAATGTGGACTTTTGAGCGTGTTTGATTGTTCACAGATGATGAACATTTGTTCATGCGCTGTGGACTTTTGAAAGTTTGTTTTGTTGTTTACAGTGGATGAACATTTGTTTATATGCTGTGGACACTTAGAAAATTTGTTTGGTTGTTCACAGCGAATGATAGGTTGTTCATGCACTGTGGACCCATGAAAAATTGTTATGTTATTTTATCTTACACAATGGATGAACATTTGTTCATACGCTGTATAGACTTGTTTGTTCAAATGACATTCACACCGGATGAACATGTATTCATGTGCTGTGAAATGTTGTTGTATTCACAACACATGCCTTACTAACATCATGCACGGTGAACAGTTGGTATATTTTGCATGTTGTGATGGTTACTATAGCTACAGCGGATGTATGTTTGTATGTCCACTATGAGTACTTTGAAAAATTATTTTGTTTGTTAGTCTTCCGAAACAATGTTTATTTTTCTTCCGAAGGAAAAATATTTGGTGAATTTCTTCCTCATAATTTTGATAAACTTTTTTTCTAAAGTTAAAATATTTGTGTCTCTTCCGAAGGAAAATTATGATAAAAATTTTCTTCCGAAGCATAATTTGATTGTTAACACTTGTTTGATTTAAAATGATTGTTTTAAAATGTACATTAAAATATTAAAAATGAAAATGTATGTTAAAATATTAAAAATTTTAATATGATCAATATATGGATGTTTAAAATATCACTTACAAGCAATATTGTGTATATGTATGTGTCAAAATATTGTGTTTGGGTGATGGCTTGACTTGGCTTTATTTAATACTTCAAAATTTAATATTTTAAAATCATAACATGTGTGATAATACACTTGTTCTACTGACATTGATATTCCCACGTTCAATTTCTCCCCCTAAATTTTTGCATATTTATAAAAATATTTTATAACTTGAAAAAAATTTAAATGTGTTTGAATGGAAATTTATCAAAGTAAAATTTGATTGTTTGTATGATAAGAATGTAGAAAGATAACACTTTATCCAACTAATAATTTTTTGTTTTTCATGTGTTAACATGAATCACTCCACATAACATGAGATCATACTAGTCTCAAATCCTCATAAAGTTGTTTGATGTAGGTTGAGAATAGACATAGACTAATACTATATTGATTACAGATATTTGGATCCACTTAAACTCATGCATGGTATTAATGATTGATTTAAACAGTGAGTGATTATCATGTTATGAGTATATTAGGATGATATATATGTACCCCATATCTGATTGTATGTTAAAATCAATCCTCCTCAAGATATACTAGCAAGCACTTTCAATACTTAGGACCTAGTTACTTAGGAGTATAAATGCTCAATTTGATCCTTTTGATTGATCCTCATTGGGATTTTTTTTACTTCACTTTGGAAGGTCATCCTCTTTGGGATTCTTTTGATTTGTCATCATTAGTGGATGTGTTCCTTATTTGTAATCTTTTAGGATCAAAGCTTAGGTCATTCAGGTTTGTGCTCAGCATAACAAAGAATGCCATGTTGTACTCCAGGTATATGATAATCATAACAAAGGAGACAACTGTATGATTGAGCAATTTATAAACTGTTTCACTTGGTGTATTGTAGTTACTTTACCAATAATCTATATTAGATAGACCAATACTTACTATAAACCAATATATGTTGTTTTCCACACAATCATGAGCATTTAGTTCTTCACTGTTGTATGTGATGTTAGGTGTTCCATGCTGAGCCTATCCAAATATCAAACAAAGTAAATATGGCTCTAATGAAGAAATAATCTAGTGTACTATCACTTCTCATGAATGGTTATGTGTGATTCTAAATTGTTTGTTAATTAAAGAACATGAATGATTGTATGATATCTTGATTTTGAAAAATACTTGTTTGATGTAAACTTGGACTTTGATAAAATCAAGCTTGTATGATTTAATGTTTTGAAAAAATTAATTGTTTGACTCATAGTTGATCAAACCAAGTGATTGAACCGGAAATTCAAATCTTGTTGAATCAAAAGGTTTAGTAAAAAGGTCAGCCAATTGATTGTATGTAAGGACTTTGATCAACTTATCAGACACTTTTCTGAACAATCTCTTAGAAAGTGATATCTAATATCTATATGTTTTGTTTTTGAATATTGAACTGGATTGTCAGGGATAAACATGGTAACAGTTTTATCAATGTGTATGGGTGTTTAAAGAAAATTAAAGCCCTAATAAAGCATTTGGTTTTGAATCCAAAGCACTTGAGAATAGCATGCAGAAGCATCTATGTATTTTGCTTCAGCTATTGACACAGAGACATTTGTTTGTTTCTTGCACTGCTAGGAGATCAATCTAGATCCAAGAAACTGACAACCTCCAGTAGTGGATTTTCTGTTTTTGTTGCATCTACCATAATCACTGTCTGTGTATGCATATAAAGAAAAATCTCCATCTTTGGGATACCATAACCCAAGTGATGGTTTGCCTATTAAGTATCTAAAGATTCTCTTTACTGCATTTATGTGTGATTCTTTTGGATCTACTTGGTATCGTGCACATATGCATACTGCATATATGATTTCTGGTCTGCTTACTGTTAGGTACATCAGGGAGCCTTTCATGGATCTGTAGAGCTACTGATCAACTGGTGTGCCTTCTACATCTTGACCAAACTTCAATCCAGTTACAAATGGTGTATTGCTAGATGTACAGTCAGACATGTTGTATTTCTTCAATATCTGAAGAACATACTTGCTTTGATTAATAAAAATTCCTTTAGGAGATTACTAAACTTGTAAGCCAAGGAAGAAGGTGAGTTCTCCCATTGAGCTCATTTGAAACTTTGATTGCATAAGAGTTTCAAACTCTCTATAAAGTTAAATGTTTGTGGAGCCAGAGCTGATGTCATCCACGTAGACTTGAACTACTAACAAATCTTGTTCTTTTCTCTTTAAGAACAATGTCTGGTCTATTTTCCCTCGCGTATACCCATTCTGTAGTAGATACTTAGATAAAGTTTCATACCACTTCCTAGGTGATTGATGAAGACCATATAGACCTTTATCTAATTTGTAGACTCTATGAGGGAACTCTAGATCTTCAAATCCTGGTGATTGAGCAACATATACCTCTTCATCTATCTTTTCATAGAGGAATGCACATTTGACATCCATTTGAAAGACATTAAAGATTTTGGTTGAGGCATATGCATGGAACACTTGGATGGCTTCAAGTCTTGTTACTAGAGCAAAGACATCATCATAATCAATGCCTTCCTCTTGAGTATATCCTTGAGCAATTATCCTTGCATTGTTTCTCATGATAATTCCTCTGTCATCTGCTTTGTTTCTAAATAGCCATCTTGTGCCTATGGCATATTGACCTTCAGGTAGATCAACCAGCTTCCATACCTCTTGCTTTCTAAATTATTGTAGTTCCTCCTTTATTGCTTTTATCCAACTGTTGTCTTTAAGTGCTTCTGTGATGTTTTTGGGTACAGTTAGGGATAGAAACAGGAATACAAGCAAATGTTTGCTATGTCTGATTGACTTCTTATCAGTCTGGTATTGAGATCACCTATGAGGTTTTCTAAGGGGTTATCTTTAAATATTCTGGTTGTTTCAATTTGATCAATTTGGATTGTTAAATCAAGATTTATGATTGTTTGTTCTAGTGTTGAATGATGAGTAAGGGTATTTGAGGGTGTGGGATTATCTGGTTATGTGGGTTCATTGAATGTTTGTGGAGAATCATGAAAGAAATATAGGATTTCATCTTCATGATGTGTGTCTGGTAATGAGTGATAATCATCATCTTCCTCAACTGTGGATGGTTGATGTGAGTTAGGTGGGGTGGTTGGTTGTGGTTGAGTGATCACTAGTGTTGATGTAGATGGTGTGTTGAATGATGTTCCTTTGGATGTATTTGTTTGTTCTTGAGGAGGTGTAACTATGGTACTTGAAGGAGTGATATTTGTTCTCCTTGGAGGATCAGCAGTTAATGGAATATCAATGGTTGTTGGAGGAGGTACCATTGGATATTCAATATCTTCCTGTGTACTTGAAACATCAAAATAAGATATGTCAAATGATTTTGTTAGTGAATCAATATTAAACAACTAGTTTGATCCAATGACTTTTTTTGTGAAAGAATGTTCATTAAAAACAACATCAGTTGTTTCTTCCATAATATTAAGTTTTGGATTGTATGCTCTGTAAGCTTTTGAGCTTCCAGAGTATCCAACAAAGAATCCTTCATCTGCTTTTGGATCAATTTTGGGGAATCGTTCTCTGGTGTTTAATATTGAAAACAAAACAACCAAATGCTATAAGAAATCCTATGAATGGTTTTCTTTTAAACATTAATTCATATCGAGTTTTGGAATGTTCTGTGATTATTAATGTTCTGTTTCGAATGCAACAAGCTATATTGATTGCTTCAGCCGAAAAGGATATGGGTAATAGAGAGTCAGCTAGCATAGATCTGGCTGCTTCTATCAATGTTCTGTTCTCCGTTAAGCTACTCCAGTTTGCTGAGAGTTCTTGCTACACTGAATTGATGACTGATTCCTTTCTCTGCACAAAAAGAAGAAATAGAGTTATTTTTGAATTCAGTTCCATTATCACTTCTTAAAGATTTAACTTTAAGATCTAATTGATTCTCAATCTTAGTGACAAATGTTTTGATAATTTCTAATGTTTCTGACATATATAGTAGAAAGAAAACCCATGTGAATCTTGAGTAGTCATCTACTATAACAAGACAGTATTGCTTCTTTCCAATGCTTAGGACGTTTATTGGACCAAAAAGGTCCATGTGAAGGAATTTGAGTGGTGTGTTATTAGAGTTTATCAATTTAGACTTATGAGACACTCTATCTTGTTTGCCTTTCAGACATACAGTGAAGTGGTTTGTACAAAAAAATTCCTTTCGTGATAATCCTATTACTAGATCACCTTTACAAGTTGATTTATTCTGTTATAACTAGAGTGTCCCAAACATCTGTGCCATAATTGGGAAACACCTTTGATGTTTTTGATAGTAAACATGTTTCAGGAGTTGATGTTAAAACAATGTTCATATCAATAATGTATGTGTTGTTATGATGTAGAGTTTTCAAGAGGATACAATCTTCAAGTATTTGAAAACTTGTCTTGAGAATGTAGCAGTTTTTGGAGTCAAATAAGGTGGCATATCCCTTATCATAGATTTGGGATACACTTCTAAGATTGAAATGAAGGTTGGAGCAGTAGTTGACATTCTCAAAGCTGATCAACCCATTTGATATTGTTCCTTCACTAGTTATCTTTCCACTTGTCTTATCACCTCCAAAAGCTACTTTTCCTCCATGTTTGGTCTTGAAATCCCAAAGGATGGAACGATTTCCTGTCATATGTCGGGAACATCCACTGTCCACATACCATATGTTGTCAGGACTTCTTTGATGTCCCTGAAAAATCAAATAAATCAGTTAGATGGTGCAACCCAAGCCATGCTTGGTCTTGGGTTTTCCGTCTTTTCCCAAAATGCAAATTTCTTCTAAAGTGGCATTTTCTGATGATTTAGGAATTCTACGTACACTAGATTTCCTTTGATTGATTTTAACTCTGACAGGAGAAGTACTTTGAGCTCTTCTCTTATGAGTGCTAATGTCTGTTTGTTGTCTATTTTGAGACTTGTCTCTCCTGTGTGCTTGTTTAAAGTTGTCATAGAATGTTTTGTCATTGTTTAAAACAAGCTTCTGATAAGGAGTTTGTCTTGACACTCCTACTTTGTTCTTATTAGGAACAACTATTTGTTTCTCTGTTGGTTTGTCAACTTGAGATTGTGTGTTTTGCTTTTTGTTTTTCTTGTAAAAGAAATAGTTAGCAGTGCTATGATTGTTTCTTTTACAAATTGAACAATAATTATGAAAATAGCAAGATTCAGTACTGTGATTGTTCGTGTGATAGTACTTGCAATATTTACCATATTTACATTTCTCGGTGCTGTGAGTATATTGATCACACTATTCACAGTATGGTAAATTTGCATTGTCTTGTTTGTTTAAAACTTTTGATTTCAAATTTGGTTTTAGAGGAATGTCAAAAGTTACTGTTGATTATTTTTGCTGAATTGGGGAGCTTTGCCTTTCCTAATGTTTGTTTGTTTAGGAGAAGCAACTTTTCTTCCACCAGAGCAGATATCAAATCCATGAGTCTGCTTTGTCTATCTGGTTTGTGCATCAACCACACTTGAAACTTTGAGAGTTTCAATAATTGGTTGAATTGACATATCGTCCAATAAGTGAACATCATCTTCATTAGTTGTCTGTTCATCAAATTCATTGTTCTCTCCTTGATAGAAATCTGTTGATTTAATTTGTTGTGTTGCTTGACATTTAACAAATTTTATCAAAGGTGTTTTTGCTATTAAGGATGACTTTGATGATGATGATGATGATGATGATGGTTTGGAATCATCCGTTTTGTCATGTGGGTCAAGTGACTCACCCTGTTTGTTAGTCATGGAATCTGGTAAAGGAATATAATTATCATTGTATGGTGGATTGACTTTGTTATATCCTAAACCTGAAGGGTCATTGAAAGCCCTTTGTTGTGAAAGAAGTTCTTCAAACTTCTTGTTGCTTGCCTAAAACTTCTAAAGTTTCAATTTAGTTTCAGCCTGTAGTGTTTTAGACTCAGTCAAGGATACAGAGAGTTGCTCTACTTGAGCTGCAAGTGTTAAATTTTCAGACATCAACTTGTCTAAATAATTTTGTAATGAAAGAATTTTGAGTCCATATAGTTTTTGTTCTGTTTTGAGACTTTCATTCAAAATGTTTGTTTCAACTACTTTCTTTGAAAGTTTGTCTGCATGTTCTCTGTATCTATTGACTTCATCTATGCATGCTTGTGTGTAGAGGTTTTCTTTTACCTCTTTCGGGATTTCTAAAATTTTATCTTCAATGTCTGCCATGAGGGCAAGATTTGGAGATTGACTTTCAGCTTCATACTTGTTGCAGTCACACTTACCATCCTTTTTAATAATCATGGCTGATGATTTGGAGTGTTGATTTAGGTTGTATTGAGTGATTTGAGGTGGGGTTGGTGTAGCAGGGATACTGATTAGAGGTGGGATATGTCTGCTTAAATGGTAGCTGCTTGATGCTTGTGTTTGATTGTTGTTCCTATCAACTCTTGGTTGTTATCATTCTCTTGAAAAATGTCCATATAGTTTACAATTATAGCATTTGACCTTGGTTTTGTCAAAACCAATACTTGTTTTCTTGTCCATGCTCAACCCTCTGTTTCTCTGTAGAAACCTTTTTGATCTATAGGCATCATTGCCATAGACCACTGAAGATCCATTTCTTTAACCATGTCTGTTGGTAATTCATCCAAGTCTTGTTGAATTATCTATGATAGTGTGAGGTTAGCCCCCAAATAAGCTTCAAAGCTTATGGAGAAGGCTTTATAAGCTGCCTTCTGCTCTTCACTTTGCAGAATGATAGTGAGAGCATCAATGGGTTTATCAATTTTATGTATGTTTTGAGACTTTGGCTGTTGTTGCTTGCTTGAGCTTGAAGCATGATAATGTTGATTATGTTTGCTTTGTGGTGGTGTTTAATGAGAAGCATGAAAACCATCTTCTTGGGCTTCTGTTTGTTGTTGGATGATTCAGGAGCAGAGAAGAATGAAGTTTCACGGGTACTAGGAATTCTCCATCTTCATCTTCTCAAGTACATGTCAAGAATGCACTGTCTGTTTGTTGAAGTTACTTGAACTTGTATGCTTCCACCTGTCTGATAGTGTTGTTGTTTCTGGATCATTCATCTAGTTCTAGTGCTTCCACCTTAGCCATTAGAGCATCTAAAGATAAAGCTTCAAGATCCAATGTTACGTTCAATAGAGACACTGACTGAGTCTAGCTCTCTGGTAATGTATGCAACATCATTTTGTTGATTTCAACAGATTCATATTTGAGACCATAAACAATCATCTCATTTACAATTGAACAAATCTGTGAAGTTTTTATGGAATTGATTCTCCTTGAACATGGTGGAAGGTTTCATATTGGGTCCTCAATTTCTCCTTTTTGATTTCCCTTATCTCCTCACTTCTTTCACACATGGTGTGAAGTACCTTCCAGAGTTCATGTGCTGTTTTGAAATTCTCAACCCTTGTCAAGATTTCCAATGGCATGTCATTGCCAAAATACTGTATGCTTTCATATCTGTTTTACTTTCTTCAGTTCATCACCAACTATGCTTTTCAAGCTTACTGGTTTTTGTGTATTGTAATCTGGACCAAGATTTACTGGAATGTATGGGTCTTCGGTTATGGATGTCCATAAGTCCAGGTCTTGGAAGATAATCTAGTCTCGAAACATGATCTTCCATTGTTCAAAATCTTATTTGTTTTTCAGTCTTTGTGGTTTAAGACCACTATTTGTTCCTGAAATTTCATCAGACATGTTTGTTTAATTTTTAACTTAACAGTTTAAGTTAAATTTGTTCTGAATATTTAGACTGATGTTAAATTTGTTTTATCCTAAAGTCACTAGTATTGTATGTTAATTGTTTATTTTAAATTGATTACCGGATAAAGAAAGATTAATTAATTTAACTTAATTAATGTCCTAGGTAATGTCACCGTGAATTCTTGGTTAACTCAAGGAATATTCCGTTTGAGAATGCCAAATCAGTCAATTCAGTCAAAACCATTTGGTCAAAAGGTCAAAACCCAAAAACAATTGTGTTGTTTTAAAAAAGTTAACTTTTTGGATCAAAAAGTAACTTTTTCAAAAATTTAAAAGAAGATAATGTTTCTTCTTTGATTTTGATGATGAAGAAACACAATCACCGGAGATTGTGAATCTTTGTGAGTGAGCAAAAACTAGGGTTTCCTAGGTTTGTTTGCGGCTCTAAAAACTTCACCAAAACAATAATCGGTTTGTTGTTTGAGGAAGATTAATGACCTATTTTGAGTGTAGAACAGCTCAAATATGATGTTTAAACACGATGAATGAACTCAAAGTATTTAAGTGAGTGATTTGTTTGTTGAAAATTTATAGAACAGTACTCGTATACTATTTTATCGAGAAAACTCAATGAAACCAATAAGATTTCAATGATTTTGAATGTTTCTGTTTCAAAAACAGTGTATGAATGACTTTAATAGCTTTGTTAATAATAAAAACACAAAATCTTCTTTAGAATGAATGAAAATAGATGATTAATTCATGTTTTTGAACATTTGTTGAAGGTATGATGTAGAAGAAGAAGATGTGATGATATTAAGCTCAAAATGTGTGTTATAAAGCTAATGAACCAGGGATATCATGTTTGTTGAATGAGAGGATCGAAAATCAATGTTTAATTTGAGCCAAGGATCTGATACCATCTGATGAAATCAAATGTAGCAGCAACAACAAATAACAGGATGATACTATTGTTGATGATGATTGATTTTCACAAGGATCTTTTTCTAATCTCTCAAATGATAGACCAATAGTTTGTTATATCAATGTTCAACAAACATTAATCATGGTGCCGAAACCCATGTTCAATGCTTATGATATCAGTGTGATTGTGTGTGTGATTGCTAGTGACTGAATGCATGAATGATAATAACTGCTTGTTTGTGTTGATTGTTCAAAAAGCTTACAAAGGATTAGGGTATTGTGCTATTTATAGCCTATACAGATAGCTATATACATTTAAAAAAATACCCTTATGTAAACAAAAATTACATAAAAATCCTAAGTCTATAAGCTGTCCGTTGTGCTTGAATAGTCGTCCGCTGTGGATGTTAAGATGTTTACTATGGAGGACAGATAACTCGTCCGCTATGCCTCGGATGCTGTCCGCTGTAAAGTGTTCGCATTGTTTGGTGTGCGTTGTGGGATGTTCATCTATTATGGATGAACTTCCGCTGTGGACAGGCATCTATTGTGTGTTCTTCATCCGCAGTGGGATGTCTTCATCCACTGTGGACACTTGGACTTGATCTTCATCCGCTGCATCATCTTGTACATCCGTTGAGCAGTTCTTCATCTGTTGCCGACACTTGTTAAAAAATTTTTTTTCTACAAACGTGAAAGAGAATTTTAAACTTAATTAGTGTATGTTATGAATGCTAATATGTTAGTTAATAATTGTTTGAATGTTAGAACACATTATGTTTGTTTATGGCAAGCATTATCCTTTATATGCATTATTCCTTTAATGCACTGGTTGAGTCCAACAACCTCAAATCTTCACCTTCTCTCTCTACTTTGCGTCTCTCTCTCTAAGAGAAGCATTTCTCACACGAGAATGGGTCAAACAGGTGTTCTTACCTATTTATAGGAGCCCCATAAACTGCACCTGGTTCTCGCGGGAGAACTTTTTTCCTACACGAGAAACTTTCTTCTTCTTCGATTTTCTTGGAAATTTCAGGGTGTTACAAGCAACGACTGAATCGTTAACCAAAACCGATCGTTAAATGAAAACTAAATTAACCGAAAACCATATTAACCGAAAATCGGTTTTGGTTTTGCGCCCTTGGTTAACCGAAACCGAACCGAACCGAACCATTCATTTATCAAGTTTCTACCTATTTTCAAGTAGTTCTAGTTTGTATACCTTGAATACCTTGAAATTTCAGATGCTAAAATGGTAGAACATTTGTTGGGTAATATATAAAATTAATGCTATATCTTTTACATAATCAACCTTTAGTTCCAAATCTAATATTATATAAAAGTTGAACAAAGTTAAGATTTTTACATTTACAACTTTTGCAATAGTTAGTACACTTTAATATAAATAACATTTCTAATCATTTAAAAAACACTATGAAAAATAATCTTGTTTCTAGCAAAAAAAACAATAGAATTTCTAATCATTAAAAACTAAATTCAACTTTAACAAAATACAAATAACTTCAACAACATCCAAATCAAACGAACCAGACCCTCAACGCTACATAACATCCAGTATGTTTAAAAAAAATACTTGAATACTTCTTTTTAATATACAAAATATAGAAGCAAACATGCTGATCCAATTAAAAACATTATTGTTTAATATGATAATATTATTATTAGTAGCTACAATGTAAGGCCCCGTTCCCGGAACACTTATAGTTGGACATTCATCACACATAATATTTAAAACATAAAAAGATTCATTAGAATACTAAAAAGATTGCAGCGGAATAACTTAACAAAAACCACCTCATGCATTAATAATTACTTTTGCCAAGTAATACATCATTGTTAAAGTTACAAAATAATATTTAGTTACATTACAAGACAAAAATAACATGCATGCATAAGATAGATGTCAGTCTCTTATTTGCCAAGTAGCTTCGCCCTCCTACCATCCTCAGCAACGAATTAACTGCCAACTGAAAATACATAAAAGTCAGTATTGCTGAGTGAGTTTTAGTTTTTATAAATAAATAAGATACTTTCATTTCTTCTTAAAACATTTTCTTTGCTTTCTTACATTATCATTCATCGTACATACATCAAGTTACTATTTTATTATCTTCCATTATCACACGTATTCATTCGTTTCGTACTTTTTCATTCTCTTTCACTTCTATCTAGATCCTATCATAAGCTATACCCCATCATTGGGCGTAAAGCCACCTCATCCTTAGGGTTAAATGACAAGGATCCCATTTCACACGTATGGATCAGTCACCAAGACTGACTCTCCCTGTGTGGGAACCCTCATGGGTTAGCCAAGATCGCATGCTATATAACACACAGTTGAGTTAACAACTCTCAATGCGTTGTGAACCTCCTTAAATTTTGCTTGCAAGACTTTCATTCATTCGTTATGTTCCACTTCTCATTATTTTTAATCTTTCGCTTCATTTACAATAATACTTTACATATACTAGTATTAACACATCACATAAAGTCAAATAATAATACATAATATGGAACATAATTATCTAACCTCAAGCCTTCACAACACTAACAAAACATAGTTACTAAACATTCCAGGTCTTAACCTTTAACTTTCTATTTCCCTAAATTTTAGAAAATTTTCTAAGTCATTAGGCGCATGGGCACTATGCAGTCGCATTGGCACTATACGGGCGCATGGGTACTTCGGCGTATGGGAACACTTAGGCGTCTGAGGAAAAACTTGGGCGCATGGGAACTATTTAGGCACATGAGCACTATGCGGGCGCATGGACATTATGCGGCCGCATGGGCAGTCCGACGCATGAGCATGCTTAGGCGCATGAGCTAACTGTTGGGCGCATGGGGAACTTAGGTGCATGGACACTGCTTGGGCATCTGCTCCATACTTAGGCGCATGAGTAGTGGGCGCATGAACACTTAGGCGCATGGGCACTTTACCAGGTTTAACCAAACTAATTTCAGTCCCCAAATCAGCATTCTAACATATTTCTAAGCCCAAAACTAACTTACTAAGCACCTAAAACAGGCATACAAACCGGAAACACAACCATACATACACAAACATACATTTATCCGTTTAAACAAGAGGATACATACAGTAAAACATACTTCTAAGTTTTAAAAGTTGTTTGCATACATTTTCAGCCCCAAAACATGTTTAAAAGAGAAATATGGGGAATCTGGAACTCACCTTTGACTGCTTTTAAGTACAACTTCTTCAAATTCAAGATTTCTTGATGCTTAACACCTATACACACCAAGAACAGACAACCGAACACTAAAGCTTGGCCCAAAGCTGTGAATTCGGTTGAAACCTTGCAAAACACAAGAAAACTCACCTTTTAGTTGATCTTCTTCTTCTTCTCTCTAGAAAACCAATTAAACTCTGCTATCTCTCTCTCTAAAAGAGTCGATAGCAGTTGGTAAAAAAGGTTGTGGGCGGCCATGGCACCTTTTTAAACATAATAATAATCAAGTTTGCCTTTTGCATAACTTTAAGCCCTTAACTTGGGTCATTTTACTTTCTTTTATATTTACTCTTCTTCTCTTTTCCTTTATAAATTTCCGGGTATTACAAGTCCATTTCTTCCTCAGTCTCCCACGTAGACTCGGATCCCTTCATGTGCCTCCACTATACTCGTACCAATGGAACCAGTTTATTCCGTAATCTTCTCTCTTTTCAGTCAATGATTGCCACGGGTTACTCTACACAATTAAGTCATTCATAAACTCCGATATCTTCCAATGGTACAATCATATATTCATCTGCTAAGCACTTTCTCAGATGAGATACATGGAATGTTGAATGAATTCCACTTAACTCATCGGATAACTCCAACCTATAGGCCACCTCTCCTACTCGAGCAATGATCCGGAAAGGTCCTATATACCTCGGACTTAGCTTTTCTCGCTTTCTAAACCGAATGATGCCCTTCCGAGGTGAAACTTTTAGCATAACTTTATCGCCCACCTCGAATTCAATCAGTCTACGTCTTTTGTCATCATACGACTTTTGCCTATCTTTTGCACCCTTCATAAAGGCCTTGATCTTATCCAACTTTTCATTCATAGCTTCGATCACCTCCACGCTTCCCAACTCCTTCTGTCCGATATCACCCCAACATACGGGCGTTCTACACTTCCTTGGTGGCATACCAATGCTGGTATGATAACTGTTGTTGTATGAGAATTTAGCTAACGGTAAGTGTTCGTCCCAGTTTCCACCAAAATTGATGACGCATGCCCGAAGCATATCTTCTAGAGTCTGGATGGTCCTTTCTAACTGACCATCTATCTGAGGATGGTAAGTCGTACTGATATGTAACCTCATCCCCATCGCATCGTGAAATCTCTTCTAAAACTTGGATATAAACCGAGTGTCGCGATCAAACATAATAGACACTGGTATACCATGACGAGTTATAATTTCTTTGATGAAAAGATCCGCCAATCTCTCAAACGAATATGTCTCGTGGATTGGTAGAAAGAGAGCACTCTTCGTCAAACGGTCAACTATCACCCATATGACGTCGTAACCTCTTGTCGTACGTGGCAACTTTGTAATGAAGTCCATGGTGATGTGCTCCCATTTCCACTCGGGTATATCCAAAGGTTGGATCTTCCCATATGGCTTCCGATTCTCTACCTTCACTTGCAAACAAGTAAGGCACTTGCTAACGTACTCGGCTACATCACGCTTCATTCCCGGCCACCAATAATCTTTCTTCATGTCCTGGTACATCTTCATGGCACCGGGATGAATCGAGTATCGAGTCTTATGGGCTTCATCGATGATTCACCCTTGTAGGTCTCTATAATAAGGGATCCACATCCATCCAGTTAGGGTTCTAACACCGAGAGTGTTCTCATTAATTCTACGACTAGACCCTTCATACGTTCGGAATTAATCCGATCCTCTTTAAGCGCTTCGTCCTGAAAATCCTTAACCTGTTTCAACATGTCAGAGGTCATAACCAACTGATAGGCCTTCACCCAAATCGGCTCGGGTGTCTCCTTTCGTCTAAGGGCATCAGCCATAACGTTGGCCTTACCTGGATGATAATGGATCTCACAGTCATAATCCATGAAGTGCTCTAACCATCTCCTTTGCCTCATTTTGATATCCTTCTGCTCAAAGAAGTACTTCAAGCTCTAATGGTCGATGAAGATGGTGCACTTCATCCCGTAAATGTAGTGCCGCCAAATCTTCAACGCGAAGACCACAGCCGCTATAACCTTCCCTCGTCATATCAACATGCAACCCAGTCCCGAATAGGAAGCATTCGAATAGAACACTAAGCCGTCGCTTCCTTCGGGGTAACGTCAAGACCGGAGCTTCAGTCAACCTTGTCTTCAACTCCTCGAAAGCATTCTCTTGCACTTGACCCCATATGAAATTCACATCTTTACGAGTCAACTTGGTCAATGGAGAAGCTAACTTGGAAAAGTCTTGGATGAATCTCCTGTAATAACCCACCAAACCCAAGAAACTACGGATCTCGAATGGAGTCTTTGTATATTTCCATTGCATCACTGCTTCCAACTTTACTGGGTCCACCATGATCCCTTCAGGATTAACAACGTGACCCAAAAACTAAACCTCCCGTAACCAGAAAGCACATTTAGAGAACTTAGCATATAGCTTCTCTCTCCTAAGCGTCTCCAATACCTCACAGTGACCGGCATGCTCTTCCTCACTCTTTCAATAAATCAGGATATAATCAATGAACACTTAGGCGCATGAACACTTAGGCATATGGGCACATTACCAGGTTTAACCAAACTAATTTCAGTCCCCAAATCAGCATTCTAACATATTTATAAGCCCAAAACTAACTTACTAAGCACCTAAAATAGGCATACAAATAGGAAACACAACCATACACACCCAAACATACATTTATCCGTATAAACAAGAGTATACATACGGTAAAACATACATGTAAGTTTTAAAAGTTGTTTGCATACATTTTCAGCCCCAAAACATGTTTAAAACAGAATGTAACACCTAGAAATTTTGGAGAAAAGAGAGACTTAAGAAGTTTTCACGTGAAGAGGTGTTCTCGTGTGAAAAGGCTCAGTTCTCATGTGAAAGAATGTTCTCACACGAGAAGCCTGCGAAAAGTGGAGCTGGGGAATAAATAGTAGCGCTGGCACTCACTTATGTGAAAAGTGATGCTGCTAAAAAGAGAAAGCTACTGTTTAAAGAGAGAAAGTGCAGATTTGAAGGGTTAATGTATGTAAACTCGTGTAGTAACTTGTGTTTAGTATAAAGGAACGATTAATAATGAATGTAGCCCACGGTTATGTAGTTTTCATTTGGTACAAGCTTCGGGAAGGTAGAGTTTATGCTTATACTTCACGAGGTGAATTTCTAGTCCCCTTTTCACGTAAATTTTCATAATTTGGGGCTATTATGCATACTATACATTTTAAAATGGTTGTTTATGCATGTTTGGTGATGTTTTGGGCGTTTGTGTGTTAGATCTAACGTGTTATTCTAGACATAGGTAAACTTTTCTTTGGGGTGTAAGGACCGAGTAAGAAATGAAAAATGTCCGCTGCTAGCTCTGCTTATGCTAGCTCTCTTCTTCCTTATGAGAGAGAATTGCAATTAGACGCGATAAGTTACGATGGGGCGGGAAAAGTTTGGAGTTCTCGCGCGACTAGTATATTCTCGCGCGAGCAATTAGTCGTATGTTTAGAAATTTGAACTGGGATGTCTTCATGCGAAAGGAAGAGTTTTCACGTAAAAGGGAAGTTCTCGTGTGACAGGATGTTTTCGCGTGACCGGGAGTTTTCGGGTAACAAGGATGTTCTCGCGTGACTGGAAGTTCTCGCGCGAATGACGGCGATGCCATGGGCTACGTTTGTCTACGTAAGGTTCAGGCTCCGAAGGGGGATCTTGCATGTGAAAGTTGCGGTTGCTTATGGTCTCCCTCATGCCTGTTATTAGTTGTTTGCTGTGTTTTTCTTTGTATGCTAATGTTTTTCATACCATGTGTTTTATGACGAGGCTCGCCTCACTATGTATGAATGCATGTAAAGTATTTATGTAATGAAGTGAAAGATAACATTAATGAGAAGTGAAATGTAATGAATAAATGAAAGTCGTGCAAGCAATTGAATTGTAACACCCGATTATTTTTTTTAAAGCCAAAGAAAGAAGAAGAAGAAAGAAAAAGAAAGAAAAGAAATAAAGCCCAAAGTGGAGGGAC
Organism: Flaveria floridana; assembly: GCA_018326465.1. Taxonomy (NCBI): domain Eukaryota; kingdom Viridiplantae; phylum Streptophyta; class Magnoliopsida; order Asterales; family Asteraceae; genus Flaveria; species Flaveria floridana. Next base: position 4,993 of record BJCO01820094.1, on the reverse strand, counting down.
CAAACTTGCCAAAACAGGAGAAAATTTAGAAGAGTGGGGGATTAAGAGGGTAGGGCAGCCCACACCCTCCTCCACACTTGTGAAAATCAGCCAAAGAGAGAAGAGAGGAGAAAATAGCCAAAACTCCGGGTTTTCTTGCGAATCAAGGTGCAAGAGTCGAAGTCAAGTGGGTTAGATTGAAGCTCTACTCAACGGTGTTGTTTGTGTGAGTTTTAGGACCCCTCTTTTTCACGTTTTCAACTGATTTGGGGCTGGAACACATAGTAAAACCTGTTTTTAAAGTGTGTGTGTTGAACCCGTGTGTGGGTGTGTGGGTGTGTGATTCGAATGGGTTTTGATTTTGAGCTTGTGTGTGCTTGAATGGTGTTGTGGTATGTGTTTCTAAGGTTTAGGATGGTTGATTTGAGCTTGAAACAGGTTTGGGAGGGCTTGGAGGCCGAAAATGGCAGATTGGGCTCAGGGAAGAACTGCATTCTGCATCAGTTAGGGCTAGGAGACCGAATGGCATGCGACTGGAGGTCATACGACCGAAGGTAACACAATTGAGGGTCATTCGCATGTGAGTCGTGCGATTGAAGATCATTCGTATGTGAGTCGTGCGACTGAGGGTCATTCGCATGTGAGTCGTGCGACTGAAGTTCATTCGCATGAGAGTCATACGACTGAGATCCATACGCCTTAGTGCTCATTCGTATAGTGTTCATTCGCCCATAGCATTCATCCGCAAAGGGTCCATGCGCCTGATATCGATTCGCCTAAGTATTCAGTCGCCTGGGAGGTCATGCGACTGAAGGGTGTCCATACGCCTAAATAGGGCTCGGGTGCCCGAGAGAACATAGTTCAACCCTCTGACTTCTGGGAAGACGTGTAGAGGTAAGCTTTGACTTTGGAGGTTCCCGGGGGTTCATGTAAGTTGGCTTTCGAGGTCATGGATAATATGTCGGGCATGTATGATAATGTACGATTGATGCTTGCGCATGTCGATGGGTATGATGTATGTTATGTATGTATGATGGTGCCTTGTATGGTGATGTCTTGGTATGATTATGTTTATGTTTACGTTCCTGTTATGTATGATTATTTTCCCGTGGCTTTACATAGAATGTTTATGAAGGAATGAAAAGTATTATCTAACGTAAAGTGGAAGATAATGAAAAGAGGAACGTAATGAAAGAATGCATGCATTAATGAATGAATGAATGAAAGTAAGAAAGGCTTGCAAGCAAATGTATGGAGGTTCACACCCAATGAAGGGTGTTAGCTCAACTGTGTGTGGGTTAGCTACCCCAGAAGGATGCATATTGGGGTCCAATCCTTGTGATTGACCATATGTATGGGATCCTTGCCGCTTGCCCTAGGTACTGGAGTCAACTTCGTGCACAATGTTCGAAGTCTATGAAAGACCTCAGGCCTAGTAACCAGCTTCGTGCACAATGTTTGGGGTATAGCACATGGCATTGATCCAGAATGAAAGAGAAAAGATAAGGGGTGAATGTACTTGCCCTAGGTACTGGAGTCAGCTTCATGCACAATGTTCAAGGTCTATGAAAGACCTCAGGCCCAGTAACCAGCTTCATGCATAACGTTCGGGGTATTGTACATGTCATCGAAAGTGATGAACGTACGAATGAAAGTAAGAATTTATGAACGAATGTGAATGAAAGTAACGAATGTGAATGGTAATGATGTACGTTGAATGAACGCAGGTTAATGAACGAATGATGAAGATAATAATGATATTATCTATGTGTACGTATGGTGCTTGATCGCGTAAGAACGTAAAATACGATTTTAATCGAAAGTAAAGTATGTTTTACTTTAAAACTAGAACACACTCAGCAACGCTGACTTTTTATGTGTTTCCAGTTGGCTGGTAATGTTGCTGAGGATAGCACGGGGCGGCTACTCGACTCTTTTTGGATGGCATTCTTTTGTATAATGTTTTTGCATTGTAATGCGAACAAACGATCTTTTGTAATGAATGTTGTATTAACTTGCAAAAGCATTTAAACTGAATGAAAAGTTATTCCGCTGCAACTCTTTTTTAAATGTTAATGCATAAATATATGCTTTATGTGCAATGATTTGACCAACTGTGAGGTGCCCGGGAACGGGGCCTTACAAGTTGGTATCAGAGCTAAAGTTTAAGTGAAACGGGTAAATTTTCAAAATAAACCTAAACTTAAACTGAAAATGGGACAGAAAGGGAAGGGATGCCAGTCTGAGTAGCTGCGTGCCATCAGGTATTTTCTTAATGTTAATCGGTATTATGTGAAAATGATATGTGGTTTATGTGTTGCTGGTAGATTTAGATACTGATGTATTCTGGACAGCTAATGCTTGGGGTATGAAGAGTAAAGTAAGTGGCTAATCACAACTGGCCACTTTAATTAGGGACTTACTATACTTGACATAAACTAAGTTGTTCCCTTGAATGATCGTGTTGATGTTTGAATCTTTTAGTGTGTGTTAAAGGATGCCGGTGGTATATCATCTAAAGCTTCGTGAGGGGGAGTACGTGGAGGACGTGGTGCTGAACCACGGGCCACAAGAGGAAGGCCCAGGGTGGAGAATGTGACCCATGAGGAGCCTGAGACCCCTCATCCGGAGGGTGGGGATGAGAGCGCCAATTTGAGAGCCTCAGTAAAGGCTGTTGTTATGGAAGAAGTTCATCAGGTCATGCAGACGATCTTACCGTCTGTGGTGACCGAAGTGATAAAGGCGGTACGGGAAGGAGAACAGAATGAGAGGAACAAGTCCTCGAGAGGATGGGAGCAACCGGAAACTGAGACAGTTCTCTTCGATGATGAGGAGGAGGAAGAAGAGCCTGTGCAGGAGCCGGCACGAGGCTGTAACTACGGGGCATTTCAAAGGTTTAAGCCCTCTACTTTTGATGGTAATGGCACTGCTGCTGCTGCTCACCGATAGGTGAGGGAAATGGAAGTTGTTCTAAATATCAGCGAGTGCCAAGAAGACGAGAAGGTGAAGTTTGCTGCCCACTCGTTTGCGGACTCTGCTCTGTGTTGGTGGGACAACATTGTCCAAGCCGAGGGTAGTCGGGCAATCGGAAGGATGAAGTGGGCAGAGCGGAAAATGTTGGTAACTGAGGAGTTCTGTCCTCACAGGGAAATGGATAAGGTAGAAAGGGAATTCCTACAGCAGGAGGCGGGAACAATGACATACCAACAATACACCACTAAATTCAATAAGATGGCACGGCTGGTGCCGGATCAAGTGGTGCCTCTGTCATAGAAGATCAAGAGGTATATTCAGGGCTTGCTGGCGGATGTCCGTAGGCACATGATCGCTGCCTGACCGAGCACGTTTAGGTCGGCGGTTGATTTGGCGGGAAGGTTGTATGATGAACGAACGGTGGTGGTGTCTGAAGCAAGCAAGAAGAGTGGAGGAGACCAGAATTGGAATGGGAAAAGATTTGGTCGGGATGGAGCCTCAACGAGTGATAAGAAGGCATGGGTGGATGACCGTCGTGTGGTCACATCTGGTGCGGAGGTGAAGAGGTGTGAAAAGTGTAGGAAGGAGCATACCGGCGAGTGTAGGTGGGGATTTAATGTGTGCTTCAAATATGGGAAGCCAACTCATATGGCACGGGTGTCACACACTCAAAATCCACGTGCGGAGTTGTACCGCGAGGCGTGGGAACAAACCAGGATCACAGTCAATAGTTACTCGGAACGACTCTATATGCTAACTATTTAAATGAAACAAACCAAAGTCCAAACTTTAAAACCATGCGGAAGCGTATTGTAAATAAGACAAACCCAAAATATAAAAATGTATAATATGGCAAAAACATGCGCCAACTTTAAAATATTTATCAATGTCAAAATTTGAGTTTGTCGTTCGGGTGGGTAAACAACCCTTCCCACATAGGTTTCAAAATAAACGCTATGCAGTCAAAGTTATAAGAATAAAGAGAATCAATCAAACAAAGCTGATCTATCACTGTTTCCACTGTCCGGAGCTTCTTCTGGTTCTTCCTCAGGGTCTTCATCGGGGTATTCGAAAGGTGCAGGGTTATCCTTGATTTGTAGTGCTGCGAGTTGTGCTTCTAATCCGGTTAGTCTGCTCTCGATGCCCACATTGTGGAGATCTTGTTCGCCCATACGCTCAGTAAGATCCATCACTCTACCAGCCATTTTGAAATTTCCTAGGATGGACATCGACAACCGCTCCTCAATTATAGCCATCTTTAGCAATAGTCGGCGTATATCATTCTTAAGTGTGGAGTTCTCGTCAGTTAGCACTCCAACTCATTGACGCTCAGTCTCAAGTGTCGCGGTCAATGCCGCCACAGCTTGCTCAAGGGGTACATCTAGAGATGGGAGGGTGGGTGTCGCAGAGGTAGTTGCTGACCTAGTCCTAGGTCCAGTAGTGGCCGGCTTCGGAACACGCTCTCTACAAATCATGCGATCTATACAAGTCGGGTAATAACTCCAATCTCGTGGAGGGTCGTGTTTAGGTGGCACAAACGGTTGATCCTGGCCTATCTCACCACGGGGGTAAGGATGTCACGGCCAGTCATACACTCGGTGAGGTACAGGTGGAGGGGATCCAGAACGAGCACGTCTTTTTCCCAAAAGCCGTGACGATGATGCCATACTACAGAGAATGTGAGGTGTATGCCAATGAGTATACAGTAGAGAAATCAGGAACAAATAACTAACTAACCGTGTGCGGTTATAGTCTAGTGTGTATACAGCCAAGTTCTCTATAACCTGGCTCCGATACCAGTCTGTCACACCCTCAAAATCCACGTGCGGAGTTTTACCGTGAGGCGTGTGAACAAACCAGGATCACAGTCAATAGTTACTCGGAACGACTATATATGCTATATTTAGTATAAATCAAACCAGAGTTCAAACTTTAAATTTATGCGGAAGCGTATTGTAAATAAGACAAACCCAAAATATAAAAGTATATAACATGGCAAAACATGCGCCAACCAACTGTTTAAAAACCCAAAATGTAAAGA
>BJCO01820079.1:8574-23091 GCA_018326465.1 Flaveria floridana | reverse complement strand
TTTTTTTTTTTTTTTTTTTGATTTTACTGGGTAAAAACGGGGTGTTAAACCATAAATTAGTACTTCGGATATACAAATATAGTTAAGTTTTACATATAACTATAAAATATATGTATAAATCATATATAAATTACTTATATTTAATTACATATATAAATATAATTAAAATATAGTTAAATCCGGTCCATCCGGTCCGACCGGTCCGACCGGTCCGACCACCAAACCAATAAGGCGTCCGGTTCGACGTCCGATCCGGTTCTGAGAACATTGAAGAAATATCTTCCGAAGCAAATTTTGGCTTCGGAAGTTTTTTACAAAAGCTTCCGAAGACTAAACAACTTTCGAAAGAGTTTCAACTTCCAAGAAAACTACCTTTTTGGGCACTTTATGAAAGGTGGGACCGACATTCGGACTTCAAAGTTTATTCTTTTGCATTAACTTTGTCTCAAGTCCATTTCATATAAATACACCCAACGGTTCCCCCTATTTCACTTTCTTCTTCATCTGGAAACTCCTTTAACCTATAATTCACCCGCACCGCCTTTGTTTTTACCTTCCTTCACCACAAAGCTACCTCAAATCACTAACCTTGACCACAGAAACTTACCAGATTTTTCCATGCAACTTCATAGGCAACACAATCAGGTTGCTCTGTTAAACTCTGATAAAGATCCAAGTTTCTCAAAGGTTTGCCGTTTTCTTTCTCTATCAAACTACTTCACCTCCCTCACCATTGATCCTCCACTCTATAAGGATCAGCTATTGGATTTTTGGAGGACCTGCCAAGAGGTCACCATGGATGGGGAGAAGGCACTGTCTGCCATAGTAGAGGGGAGAACACTGTTCATCACTCCAGCCTCCATTAACTCACACCTATAGCTGGATGATAAAGAAGGTGAAATGTCCTTTCCAAAATCTATTGTAAACTACTCCTTTGAGCAGATGGGCTATGAAGGTGGGTTATCAGTTAGAACCTTCAAGAAAGGGAAGGTCTCTGCTCAATGGAAATACCTCATCCATGTTATTATCCATAGTCTATCAAACAAACATGGAGGTTGGGACCAAATTCCAGAAGATCTCTCTTTCATTGTCCATAGGATGGTTCATGGGGTCAAGTTCAGGTATTCATTATTTGTGTATAATAATCTGCTTGCAAACTTGGACTCCTTAGAATATTGCATGTTTCCAAGATATGTCTAGTACATTCTCAACTATGAACTGGGCTCACGGTTGAGGGGAACAAGTAATATTCTAAAATTGGGACGGATGAAGCCCATCATCTTCAAAATAATGAGAAAGCCAACTGTTGGCATCTTAGGGTAGAAACAACCCTAGTCCCAAAAATTTTAGAGCTCATTGCTCAAGGTGACAACCTAGCAGCACCAACTAGTGTTGAACCCACACCTTCTACTTCAAAATAACCCACAGAGCCACAAATAACCATCACCTACCAAAGAAGATCCAAACGAACCCTGCTCAGGTTATTCAACCTGTACAGGCCCCCATATCACCACCCCTACAGGAAGAAGTGGACACTGAAGCTCCATTTCTCCTAAGGAGCAAACCACTTCCATCTGACAAATGTTCAGTTTTAAAGTTCCTCATGCTCAGACTGAAGAGCTCATCACCCGACAAGCCTTAAGCTTTCACTCAGAGTCTCAATAATCTAGTAAACAACCTTCAAGGGAAAGTTACTATCCCCAGCCTTTAGACTTAAATCAACCCATACCCAGCCTAGAATTCTATGATGATGAAGATATAGCACTCAGTGAGTACCATGAGTCTCTCTTCGCCTCCCCTACTCAAAGAGTGATGAGTACTCCTGTGTCCCATGTATCTAGCCTACATAATCCATTCCCAACTAAGGTGGATCTCCCTAAACCTATTCAGGAGGTCCATATAGAAGAGGCTCTCACTTCTGTAAGTGATTATATTATTAAGACATCAACCATGGCAACCTAGCCCACTGACACTTCAACAGAGGCTGTCAGTGAGTAGGAGAAAACCAGCAGCCATGAACACCAAGCTTATGATGAGGAAGAAGACTTATGTCCAATTCTCTCATCCCCCAGTGATTCTTCTATTGAAGATGAGGGGAATTTGAGACTAAAGGTGCAACAACTATCTAAAATATACACCTATTTAGTCTCCAAGGTTGATCACATAGAATCTCAAGTGACTACCTTGCAAAGAAGGGTCAATCATTAGCAACTTGAGATTTCTAATCTCAAGGAGCAACTAGCTAGGAGACCTTTCAGAAGGATTCAACCAAGAACACAAGAACCTAAGGATGTAATTGACTTAACCTCTAGCTCACCAATGCAAATGGGTGATGCAACTAAAAAGGGGGAGGAAGTTGTTACAATCATAGAACGTGGGAGACCTTCTCAGAGTATGGACACTGAGGATTCTCCACCCTCACTTGCAATTGTCCAAACTCAACAACCTCCTCAAACTTACATTAGTGTAGATTCACTAATCCAGAGTCTATTTGAGGAGGGTATACCAAGGGCAATGTAATTCCCACCCTATGGAGCTGCAAATGAAATACATGTGTTGAGGTATGATGCTAAAAGAAGAGCCATCATACTGCATAGAGTTCAAGGGTAGCAAGAGGTCTTCAACTTTCAGACCTTGAACTACTATGACAGTCTTTCTCTAGCCAACATGCCACTTTTCAACCCAAGTCAACACAGACAAGATGACATATTGGCTGAGAGAATTCAAGACAGGGGTGGAAGAACTTATACATAGAAGAAGGCAATTGCAAGCAGGCAATATCATTGTTCAACTGGATGTTCAGGTGGACCCTAAGATTAGCTTCAAAGGGGAAGTCTTGACTGAAGGCCCAGTGACTGAACCTGTTAGCATTGTCATAGATTTAATCACTTTAACAACATCTTGTACCTTTAGTGAGGCACCAATTGGTGAAGGTGCTTCATAACCTCTCTCTGGGCAGAGCCTGACTGCTAAATCAGGCAATAAAGGCCAAAACTCTCTCCACCCTGAGTCACCAAGGCCTGTGAGTGACAAAGGGAAAAGGAAACTGACTCCTGAGTAGATTGAGGAGAAGGAAAGAGAGAGGAAGAGGAAGCTAAGGGGAGAGAGTTTAGCTGGTTCCCAGGCTTCATGGAAGCTGCAATTAGGACAGCTCCTAAGCCAAACACTCAAGATGATGAGTTGAGAGCTGACAGGTTAAACTATTTGGGAACTAGGAATTATAACGTAGATGAACTCATCTCTTTTCCCTTAGAGGAGTTAAATGGACTGGCAAACTTAGAGCTGACCAAAGAGAAGAAGGAAGCAGAGGATGCAAAATTGCTCTTCAGAGTCAAAGAAGAAAGAAGACAAAAGAGGCTATACAAGAATGCTCCTTCTCTCTCTCCAGTTCATGAAAGCCCTGAAAGAGAGAGGCTATAGTAGCTAAACCACCTCAGGTAGACAAAGAAACTCACAGACAAAACATGATCAACAATCTGACTGCCACAGACCTCTATCCGGCATCTGCACTTATTCCCCTCTCTTATGAATACATTGAATTTTAGTAGCTTAAGTAGCTTGAACAACATTTCTTAAATGAATAAAAAGGTGCTAAGAGAAAGATGAGGGAAGAAGCTGCAAAGTCAAGAGCCATCATCCAAAAGAGCCAAAAGAAGTCTACTGGCAGACAAAGGATGATAAGCTTCTTGAAGTTGTATGGATTCTCCAAAAGGAGGCTTGGTCCAATGTCTCTATCCACTATGGATGAGCACATTAGAGTGAGTAAGCAGAAGATTAAAAAGGAAGAGCTTGTGGACTTGCATTCTCCACCAAGCCAAGCTCCTCCTGAGGTTGAGGTTAAGGTTGAACCGACAACACAACCTGGATCTTCAGCTGCTGCATAGCCAACTTCATCTCCTGATCCACAGTAGGGTTCCACTCCCTTTCCTTCTGAACTTATGATGGAGGAGGACCCATTGAGAGAGGCACTACAAAACAACCTTGTACTCAAGACTAACCTTCTCAGTTAAACACTCCAAAGAGAAAGAAAAGGATGGCCCTAAAGAGAGTATACAAAAAGTCAAAGGCATCCACTTCCAAACCTCAGGATGAGTCAAAGCATCCTGAGGAAGAGCAATAAGAGGCTGCTTAACCAACTCCTACTTAAGCACAGCCTCTTGCAACTGGAAGACCCATCCTGTCTTGGACATTTGCTGCTAATCCAGATAGATGGTATGTCATCAGAGATCAGGATGGTCAAGTTGTCTACTTCTGGCGAGTCATGCTTGATCTACCTCTGCATGATCTCTATGACATGAGAAGGTATTATGAAAGTCTAAAGGATCCTGACCAAATGATAAATAAGGGAATGGTCTTGATCCTAATGAGGACTGTCAACTGCTAAAGAACTTTCTGTATTTTGGTAGCATCAGGTTATGGGGAGTTTGTAAGGTTTATATAAAGGCTGATGCAACCAAAGCAATCAAAAGGCTTCCTGCATGCATGCACTAAGTACTAAGTAGAACTGCTACGGAAGTTTTATACTTTGTATGAAAATTATGCTAAGTATAAAATCTTCTAAAGCCAAAAGTTCCTGCGGAATCTTTATACTTTACATGAGAATTATGCCAAGTATAAAAGCTTCTGAAGCCAAAGTTACTACGGAAGCTTTATACTCTGCACAAGAATTATTCCAAGTATAAAATCTTCCGAAGCCAAAGACCAAATCTTTCGAAGCCAAAGATGAAGTCTTCCGTAGCTTCAGAAGACAAAGTCTTCTGAAGCCAAATGAAGTGAAGACTGATTTCTTCTGAAGACTTTCGGAATATGTATATTTTGTGGTAATTGCGTTGAGTATTGTCCAACAAATTGTTTATCAATGACTGAAGAATATGAACTTTTCCGGCTAGAAGCATACAAGTACTGTAATGCGATAATTATATGTCTCATGATCACGGATATTTGAGATTTTTTGCTTATATGAGTTTTTTCAGTACTTCCATGTCATGCTTTTCTCTGATGTACTTTTACATAAAGTTAACCAACTTTCTGCTGAAACTTTGAAGACTCACCAACTTGCAAGAGTTGGTGAAAAGGTTCATGCTTTTGTAAACTGTACATTGAGGTCTTGGGTCTATAAATTTCTACTTTATATACTTTTATCCTTTTTTGTAATATATTAGGATGTGAGCTATGACATGTCATAGTCACTAGTCAAAAGGCAATTTGTCTTTTGACTCTATATTGATTTTATTGTCTTTTAATGTTCCAACTGGCTTTCCAAGTATGGCCGGTTGTAGGATGTAGTATAAAGTATCTCAGGGTCTTGTATGGTAACTAAGGACTTATTTATTGTAACTATTGTAATGGAACTTAAGATTAATATACAACATTCTTGAAAACCTTATATATATTGTTCTTGAGTTCTGTCTCATACTTGTATTCTTTGCATCTTGTTCCCAAACATGATTACCTATTAGAACTGTTAAGTGATCTAACACTCTCTTCATTGTGAGACTGATTGTATGGACCATCCTTTAACTGGTCCTGCAATCTGTCAGTGTGTTCGAGAAATATTAAACAAGTTTGACTCTTTCCCTAAAGTTGACTTTTGTTTTACCAAAGTTGACCGGATTGACTAGACGACCCGTTCGAGACTCAAATAAGTAAAAAATGTTTAGTCATGCTTAAATAGCTTAAATAATGATTCACATAAAGTTTCACGTGTAAAAACTAAGTTTCTGGAAAGATTCTTTATTTGGAAAGTATGACATTGTTACACATGTGCAATCCTTTTCATGATTATGAAGCATATCATGACAAACATCTCAATTATACATGTAAGACATCCAACCATCATCAATGACATGTTAATATAACATAGAAGCTTCATCATGCCCGAAGTTACCTAATTTAAAATGTAAGAACACAAGATGCATAAATTTCATTCAAATCTCCTAACATATTCATAGCTATGTCACCTACGGAAAGTTGCAATTCTAGGAAAGGGGATTGCTGACTCTTTAGCTGAACGTCATGCTCGCTTAACCTTTTTTAGGTTTCTTGACCCTTATTGATCAGTTGAGTGAGTAATTAAGTCTGGGTAGAGAGTATGTCCTTCAACTCCTTATCTATACCCCCACTAGCACTGGTACTAGGGCCTACATCTCCTCTACTTGGTTGATTTTGCCTCTGCTGAAAGGCAGGTGGATTTCCTCCAGTTCTCCAACCAAAGATAAGGTGTCCTCTCCACCCCTAATTATATGAACCAGAGAATGCAGCACTTGAACCCCTACCTTGACCACTCATGAAATCTACTTGCCCTAACTCATAACTGAACACTCTCTCATATCATTCCACCTCTACAAACCTCACACTTGTTAACAGTCATCTTCATGTCTCAGATGTCATGTTGCATAGCTTCTAGGGAAGTGGCCACACTAGTATCAATTGTTACATGATGAACACCCCTCGAAGTGGAGGTTGGGACTCTAGTACTAGGAATGGAATTCCTAGTTTGTGGATTTTGTTGCTCCGCTAGTGCAAAACTCTTAAACATCTCCTAACATTTTTCTTCAGTCTTCTTCTCCATAATATGTCCTCCCATAACAGCATTGAACATGAGTTGCGTTGCATAGGCAAGACCATTGTGGAACTTCTTGACAAGTGCCCACTCGGTCAGCCCATGCTGAAGACATCTACTATGAAGCGTGTTGAAGTATTCTTACTCCATGTAGTTGGATTCATCAGGATCCATATGAAAAGAGTGAATCTGGTCCTTAAGTCGGGCGGCCCTAGAAAATGGATAATACTTCTTAAGGAACTTGGCTTGCAGATTGGCCCAAGTAGTAATGGGATCCTGGGGTAAGGTGTCGAGCCACGAAGCAACTCGACCCTACAGAGTGATCGGGAAGAGATGAAGAAAGATAGCATCTTCTGTTATACTAGAAATGTTAAAGGTGTTACAGATACAAACGAAACGGGAGACGTGATAGGGGCCATCCTTATCATACAGTCCGTGGAACTAGGTGGCATTTGTGATTGTAGACATGACATATGAAAAAATCTTCCAGTTATTCGCGTTATTAGTCACAGGACGGTTGATTGATGATGTGCCTCCTGTGAATCCATCTGATGCTCTCTCATGAACGGTACGCCTAGGGGGGTTAGCATTACCCATTGAAAATAACTCAAGAAAAGGAATAGAAAGTACCTTAGCATCTAAGATTACATGTAAAAACATACAAGCTGGAGCGTGCCTCCCACGATACTCTCGCTCAGGGTCAGAAAAAGCAGAAAACTTAGGTGATCCTTTAGAACGGGTGTGTGTCACATAACTAAATAGACAAATAGAAGAAAAAATTATTGAAAAGGAAATAGAAGAAAAACTTAAACTACTGACTCTAGGATAAAAAAGAAATAAATAATAAAACAAAGAAAAACTCTAAATCAAAATCTTAGCCTAACCAAATCTAGAAAAACTCTAAACTTATGCGTCCATGACAACAGCACCAAAAACTTGATGCTCACAAAGTGATCTAATAAAAGCAAAATTAGATGCAATCTATAAACACAAATTAAACCCTAGACAACCTAGACCTAGACCACTAGATAGACAACTGAACCTAATCTACTGTAGAGAAGACTAAGAAAGACCAAAATCGAATCTTAGAGACACTATTATTGGGGGGTTTCTTTTTATAAAGAAGCTAGAGAAATAAAAACTGCTTTTAATTAACTGATTTAAATATTAATTTACCAACTAGATCACTAGAAAAATAAGAACTCTTAGAAAATCAGGAATGAGGAAGACACTACCTAGGTGAATCCTAGTTACGACCCTTGAACTTCTAATGGTTATTGAACTATTGTGGAGTCGGGATCTAATGATACGAACCTCTAAGATACTTAATGGATCCTGGATCATTCTCCACGTGTGACCAAAAATAGAACCTAGAAGACGAGTGAAACTACCAATTGATCAATTACCGCTAAGTCTCTTTCCAACACTTATGCACCCGATTGATAGCTAATCACTCGATCTAAGTAACATAATACATTGACAGTGAAAGGTGCAACTTTTAAAGAATCTATTGGACGTGAAAAGCAATGCAATTAGCTAACTTAAGGAAACCTTCTTTCGAACCGCTTATTCCTAATCACCTAATCACAAGGACAATTCTATTAACCTAACTCTCGGATTCAAATTAAGAAAAGCATTAAGACTTAATTATCAATTCAAGCCAATTCCTATGGTTGTCTAGCAAACCATCAACTAATAAAAAAAACAAAGTAATTGATCTGGGTATGCAAGTTTCTATGAAAGACATTCAACAACTAACATAGGGAATATAGGAATCATCAATGATTATGCAAAATACTCAAACTTATCAAGTAGACTGAATAAACGTCTTTACATAAGCATTAACAACAATAGCCGTTCAATAATCAAAATCCTTTCAAGTTAACACAAACTTATTATCAACCAAGATTGCGCTATGAATTTAGCTACTAATATTCAGTAGCAACATCAACTTTAACAATGAAAATAGGATCAACATGTTTAAAATGATGTTGTATAACAAAGTTACAAAGATAAAAACCCATGTTCAAACATTTGTAATAGTTTTTATAATCTTAGCTTCAATCTTTGACTTCCAACACTTCTAAAACCTTCAATTCATCCTTGAAAGTGCTCTTGAAACGACTAGTGGTCGAACTCTCCTTTTGGGTTGAGAAAAGTTGTTTAAATACAACTTTGTAAAATTTACCTGAATATGCCATCTATGCGATAGGCGCAAGAGAGCCTTTCTTGCTATGCGTATCGCATAGATTAAAAAGTACACAAAACCCTAATTTATGACCTGCGTGATACACGTAGGAGTGCCTCGCTTGTTGTGCGTATCGCATAGATGGACTTTTACAGCAACTTTGAGTTTGACACTTAGAAAAATTTCTAAGTAACTGGTCTTTTTCCATCATTTGATTCTTTTCTTTGTTTCCTATGCGTTTTTGTCACTTTAAGCATCCAAACACCTATTAAACCATAAAATAACAAACAATAAGTAAAAACAAACGAATCTAACTACAAATTAGACAAAAGTGGCCCGAAAACGTGACCTAAAATGGATGTGGTTTACAACACATCAATGCATAAATCATCATTTATAAGCCAAATTAACCAAAAAGTTTCCTATAATGGAAAGTACTCGAAAATCGAGCCAAAAGCAAAAGTACAAAGCATGAATTTTCATCCATTAGCATCAACTAACACCTAAGAACCACCAATTCAATCCAGTTTCATCAAAATCGTACATTTTTTATAAAAGACCCAAATTAAAGGTTTCATTATATGTAAGTCTCGGTTTTTGATCAAAACGACACTATTTCACAAAACCAATTCATACAAACATCATTATATTGAATACTAACACATAATCAATAATCAATTTCAATCAATTTCAAGTTTTGATTTGAGTGGATATCTAGGGTTAATGTTCATCATGATTATCAAAGAGTATGAAATTAAACTAAATACTTACATGTGATGATGCACATATGCAAGCTAACATATTTTAATGCAAGAAGAATCTAGAGTATGTGTGTTTCAAAAATGGGGAGGGAAACAAGGGGAGGAGGCGGCCGCAGATGGGGGGATTAGGGTTTGGGTTGGGTTTTATTTCTTTTTTTACAAGGAAGGCCGCAAACATGGGTGATGTAGGAACAACACGACTCATTTACACTCCTAATTAGTTGTTTATACATTAATAAAAAAACAAGTGTTATCTCATAAAGATTTAGATTTTTTTTTAAGTTAGAGGATAATTTGGTATTTTATAGGCATCAACGAAAAGCTTAATTTTTATCCACTTAAAGAATTATTTGTGTTACTTTATTTAAAGTGTTTGTCAAAAAGGTTTATGAAAGTGAGTGAAAAAAATATGAACAAATTACTCTACCCATTTTTTCTTAAATATATATAACCAAGTGTTTTAGTTAGAATTAAAGATAAGGGATAAAATAAATAATTAAGAAAACACTAATTACAATATTGTTCATCTAAGGTTGTATGTTGTTAGAATCGTTAGTCATCATGTGTTAGTTATATTTATATTTACAAGTGAACATTAGATACCCAAAGTGACAAGATTTTAAGCGTGTTTAGTTGAAATTGATATCTTTGATACAAATACCTTATTTAACCTATCAACTCGACAATCACAGACCCTTCAATCTGAGACCCTTCAATCTAACACGATATATTTACCCTAGTTGACAGATGGGTAATTTCATATTTCTTTCTTTCAAATTTAGAAGTTATATTTAGATCCAAAACAAGATATGTGTGCTGAGATGATGCCGTTGGACAAAACTTATTCAAATTTACAATTCAAGATATTGTGTTACACAATTGCACGAAACATGATAACGTGAAGTTTGATCTATTCATTATTCTAAGTATATTTTGTAAAGAATTTGATTTAAATCATTTACAATCTTAGACACAAAAAATTTAATTATAGATGTCACATTCGAACACGACATGTGAACAGTTCATATTTTATAACATATATTTTTCTTTAAAAAATAAGAAAAATGAAATGAAGTTGGTTTCTAATGAGCATACGAACTATATTTTCATTTGTTGAAGTGTATTATCTTGTTACAATTGAAAACTCCAAAATAGTGTGATAATTTTATATTCTTCTCTTGGCGTATAATGGAATTCAGATATGTTTGCTCTATATCAAATTGTTCTCACTTTGAGTTCCACGAATTATTACCTATATATTAATCGAAAACTTTGATGAATCGAATACTTTTAGGATTTTTTTAGATTGAATACAATATTTTCCAAGAAGTTTCACTCTTGTCCCCCAACTTTCAATTCGTTGGGCTTCTTTTCCTTGGAGATCCACCGGCGTAGCCTACCCACCGTCTTAACTTTCCTTCACTATCTTGAGTAATTGGATTTACTCAACAACCAAATGTAAAATCATAATAAACATTACACAAGTTGAATAGTGTGTAGTGCATGATTGTTTTATGAATATTATTATTTCAACGATTAAGGAACTAGTAGGTCGCGGTTGTCTATATGCAGCACCACTGGTAGCCGGGTCTAAGAGGCGGCAACCCCTACTTGGGTCCAAGGTGTAACTTTGGTTGGTAGAAAGATGATTTTTTTTTTTTTTTTTTTTTTTTTTTTTGTTAGAACACTAGATTGTTTCTAATGATGCATTTATAAATAGTCGTAACTATAGATGTTAAACCGTCAAATGAATAGGTACTATTGTTTAATCTGTTAGTGCAATGTTTGGACCCATATAAAAGCAATTTATCTCGTCATTAATTTGAAATAACTCTTTTTTACATCTGGCATGAATTTTCGCAGCGATACTCATACATGTTCTTGAATGTTGTTCGTCATATCCGATTAAAGAAAAACTTAATCTTTATCCACTTAAAGAGTTATGTGTGTTACATTTATTTAAACTGTTTGTCTATATGTGTAATTTTTTAAACTGTGAGAAAAATATGAACAAATTATTGTACCCATATTTGGCATTTTATATTCATCTATGAAAAACATAATATTTATCTGCTTAAAGAATTATTTGTGTTACTTTTAATTAAAGTGTTTGTCTAAATGGTACTTTTTGAAAGTGAGTGAGAAAAATATGAATAAATTACTGTACCCATTTTTTTCCTAAATATATAAAATCAAGTGTTTTCACTTGGACTAGGAGATAAGGGATAAGATTAATAATTAAGAAAACACTAATTACAAATTGTTCATCTAAGGTTGTATTTTGTTTGATTTGACATTCATCATGTGTTACATATATTTGCAAGTAAACATTACATACCCGACGTGACAAGATTTTAAGTGTGTTTTGTTGAAATTAATGTCATTGATATAATTAACATATTTAACCCATCAGCTAGGCGATGGCAAACTCTTCAATCTGACATAAAATATTCACCCTAATTAAGAGGTGGACAATTTCATCTCTCGTTTTTAGGAATTTAAAAGTACTAGTTAGATCAAATATAATGTGTATGCCGGAGATGATGCACATTGCACAAAACTTATTAAAATTTACAATCAATATATTGTGTTACACAATCGTACGAAACATTATAACGTGAGGTTTGATTTATTCATTAATTAAAGTATATTTTGTAATGAATTTGATTGAGCCATTTACAAGCTTAGATACGAAAATTCAATAACAGATATGACATTCGAACAGGACATGTGACCAATTCATATTCTAAAACATTTATTTTTTCT
This sequence comes from Flaveria floridana, assembly GCA_018326465.1. NCBI lineage: Eukaryota > Viridiplantae > Streptophyta > Magnoliopsida > Asterales > Asteraceae > Flaveria > Flaveria floridana. The sequence goes on along the minus strand of BJCO01820079.1, from coordinate 10,814 downwards.
TAAAAAAAATAAGAAAAACAAAATGATGTTCGTTTCTAATAAGCATCCGCACTATATTTTCATTTGGTGAAGTGTATTATCTTGTTTTAATTGAAAACTCCAAAATAGTGTGATAATTCAATTTTCTTCTTTTGGCTTATAATGGAAGTTTGGATACTAGTAGATAACGTCTTGATCACTATCAAATTGGTCTCGCTTTAAGTTACACAAATTATTACCTATATATTAATAGAAAACTTTCATGAACAGTATACTTTTAGATTTTCTTAAATCGATCATAATATTTTTCTAAAGAGTTTCACTGTAGCGCCCCAGCAAGTCTCAATTCTTTGTGCTTCTTTTTCTTGGAGATCCACCGGCACAGCCTACCCCCGTCTTATAATGCGACTTTTCTCTGTTACGCATATGTCCACTGCATCACCACCACCATTTTTCTACAACCAATAGCCAAATAAAGCTAGTCCCTCTTCTGAAAGTGGATCTGGTTCAACACAATAGTAAAGCCTAAATGTAAGTTCTTATTATATAGTAGGACACTAAAAAATAAAATAGAATAATTGGATATGATTGGTGTTCTATTGTGATCAAACTATTTTGAGTAATTGGATTTACTAAAAGACAAAATGTAAAATCATAATCAAATATTACACAAGCTAGAAATATGGAGTGCACGATTGTTTTAAGAATATATATTATTATTTCAATTCAATGATCAAGGAACTAGTAGATCAGGATTGTCTAATGGCAGCGCCTCTAGTAGCCAGGTTCAAGATATGGCAGTCCCTAGTAGAGTCTCTAGTTGAGTTCAAGGGGCAATTTTTGTTGGTAGATATTTTGTTTTGATAGAAAGTGACGTTTGGTACTAACAAGGAGATTTCAATTTCTTTTCTTAGAACAATAGATTGTTTTTAATGATGCAATTATAAACGGTTGTAACTACTAAATGTTAAACCCTCAAATGAATATGTACTATTGTTCAATCAATTAATGCAATGCTTCGACCAATATATAAAAGGAATTCATCTTCTCATTTTGAAATATCATTTTTCTATATCTTTTATAGGTTTTCATAGGGATATTCATAGTTGTTCTTGAATATTGTTTGTCTTATCCAATTAAAGATTATAGAGTACCACTAAAATTACTTTAATCTAAAAGTGTGATCCCAATTCTAAAGGATATCCGAGAAACTCCAAACAATGATTCTAACTAATTATTTACATACCTAAAAAAGACTTTAAATTTTTGTAAATTACCTTTTAACTTGATCTGACATCCTACACACGCGGTTCACCCTCTCTCTAAGCTTGGTGGATTATGTTATGGTATAGAGCATCCTACGACCACATTAGTCAAGTACTAATTCTTTATCATCCTTTCAAAATCAAAGTTCATGGTTCATGGTTGGTCCTAACACGATTGAGAGACATAATAATGTTGTTTCTCTAACTAATAAGATAATTGCGTTCTGTGGTTCATGGCTTTGTTTGGCTCCAAATCTCAATTTGCTCAAGTTAAGTCTATATTAAATGAGTGATTCATGTGTTGGTTGTATGTGTCGAAGACATAACATATGACGACACGACTAATAACACATGATTTTATAGACTCACACACAAAAAGTAAGTTGTTACCAGTCTCATATTAAGATACAATTTAAATATGTTGAACCCAATAATGTTTTAAGTCAAGTTTATGTACTGCCTTGCTTCTCTGTCCATTATGCAATTGTTTATTGTTCATAAATTAACAATATTACACACAAATGGATGGTAATAGGGATTCGTTTATTGATCAACACACAAATACAAGCGAATTGCAACAAAAATAAGAACAAATATAGCACGTGAGATTTACGTGGTTCGATCAACCTTCGTGTGTTGCTACTGGAATAACATTTTTATTGTTTTTTCCTTACTCGTGAGGAATTAAAAGTAGAAGGAATCATATATAAGGTCAAAAATTACAGTCTAATGTTTAATCCACAAGGAAACTAATAATGGACTAATTAGATAAAACAGGCTAAGCCTCTCACTAGTCTTCAATTTAATTAGTTTTTTGCCCAAAAATTATGTTCTAGTTAAAATGGGCTAAATACCAAAATAAATCAATCCTCCAAACTTTAAACACAATAATCTCCCACTTGGAGGCTTGATAATTTTCTAACAATTTTTCACTGTACACTTGTACTACTTCTAATCTTCCTCATCGTTCAAGTTACAATGGCCTTCTCATCACTT
>BJCO01820079.1:1074-3574 GCA_018326465.1 Flaveria floridana | reverse complement strand
TGTGATTATCTGATTACTTAACATTCACTTACATGTAAACTTGAGTAATCAGAATCAGCCAAACACTCAAACAACTGATAAAGTGATAATCGATCATCACAACTTCAACCATCAAAAGCACACTCAAACAAATGATAATCCAATAATACTTTATAGCTGATTATTTAATTGAATAGTCCACATAATTACTTTCTGAATGCACTGCAAAACATCCCCTTTTTTAATAGATTCAAGCAAGCACTATAAATTTATTAATCATATATAATTCCTGTTTTAATCACCATAGGCCACCCATGGATCAGTAAAGACGGTGTTGCTCCAGATAAACCTCTTGATTCTGCAGTCTTGAGTCGGTTAACTCAATTTTCTGCCATGAACAAGCTCAAGAAAATGGCTCTCAGGGTACATTTTTCAAGAAAACAAGCTCATAACTCACAGTTTCACTGCAAAATGAGATTTATAATCTAATGCAATCTGTAAGTATCATTTTCAATCATAATTTTTCTTGTTGCATATCATTGATTTTTGATAAATTAAAATTAAATGCAGGCGGATATTGATAATAATGGTACTATCGACTATGATGAATTTGTAGCGGCAACTTTACATATTAACAAAGTTGATAAGGAAGATTATCTGTTTGCTGCATTTTCATACTTTGCTAAAGATGACAGTGGTAATATCACCCTTGATGAACTCCAACAAGCCTGCAAAGAATTTGGAGTAGATGATGTTCATTTGGAAGAAATTATAAAAGAAGCTGACCAGAATAATGTACATTTTTACCACCAATATATACAATTTTGTGTATATAGATCAAGACTTTCTTTGACATTTTGTGTTGACTTTGTGTTGTTGACTTGCAGGATGGTCGTAGAGAATTGTAGTCAAATTGTGCTCACAACATTTTTGGGTTGTTCTGTTTTGTTTCTATTATGAATCTCTGACTTTTATGCGACTTGTAGTCAAATTGAGAAATTGGGTCAAAATTAAAATTGAGGATGTTGGATGGTGAAATTTGTGATTTTTTTATTACCTAACTAGAATATTGTTTGTGGTAGTTTATGAAAATTTTGGGAGGGAGCTTTTTGATCGAATTTGCAATGCATGGCGATTCAATAAGGATGAGAATTTTTTTTATTAATCTCATAAAGCAATGTTTGACTTCTTTTTCTTGAAAATGCTTACTTTTGCTGATGTTTCACATGCGCAATTCTTCTTTCAACAACTCATATATGGAGTCAGCTACTATCACTCTATGGTAGTTGAAACTTGTACATATTTTATTTTATCGATTTCATAGACGAAGAAAATCATAAATGCTTACTTTTGCTGATGATTTCTGCAGTTTTTGATGATTAATTATTTAAAAAATAAGAAATATCGGGTAAGACTTAATTTTCTAAAAACAGATGTACTCTAATTTAGGGTTAAATTTTCAAAATTTTTCTAAACATCTTTTGTATCAGAAGTTGACTTTTAGTTAAATGAACCAAGACTAACATTAAGAACAGATACATATTTAGGTGGAAATTGAAAAATATAGAGGCTTAAGAGAATGACACGTGACACTAAAGTTATTGTTTTATTAATAAGTATAGGTTTTATTTTTGTTTTATAATTTTTAAAAAACAAAGCTTTTATGTTAAAAATGAATAAGCAATCAATGCGCAAACGTAAATCGATCAAAGTTGTTTCATGTTTTTGATTATTTTCTTTTATTTTTGTTTTCCAGTTACAACTTTTAAAATATGTTGTCTAAATAACTCGAACTTGTCTTTACTACGTAGTTATATATATCAACATTACGACGTGGTTTCAAAATCGATTTGTTGATGTAAGTTCTTGAATTGCCATTAGTACTCTAAATAACAATGTACAACTTGTCGAAACCGAGCCTTACACATTTTAGCACATCCGCCGCAACGCGCGGGTCACCTACTAGTATGTATATATATATATATATGTATATATATCTATATATATACATATATATATGTATATACATATATATACATATATATACATATATACATATATATACATATATACATATATATATATATACATATATATACATGTATATACATATATATACATATATACATATATACATATATATACATATATACATATATATACATATATATACATATATACATATATATACTTATATATACTTATATATACCTATATACATATATATATACATATATATATACATATATATACATATATATACACATATACATATATATACATATATACATATATATATACATATATACATATATATATTTGTAAGGGACTAAATATTTGGATTACAATATCGTTGTTGATCACGTGCAACAAAGTCGCGAGAAGCTGCATGCATGCATGCGAAAGAAGAACAAATCGCATGCGTGCGATTTGTTGATGCGAGAATCTTACGCGACAATCTGCATGCAATATACATCTCGCGCGAAATTTGAAGAAAAGAATATATATGCATGCGAGAGTT